>JACGTP010001163.1:0-12478 GCA_023678845.1 Mischocyttarus mexicanus
AGCTGAAGAACCGAAAATGGCCTGGGCAACATTACAAATAAAATGATCAAATATGGAGGAACAGCACTGATAGACGAAATACATAACCTATTCAATAAAGTCATATGTAAACGTTTTAGATAGCCTCAGCTAGCGTGTTGCTAGAAGAAGGCGAGTGAGATAACAGAGTTCAAAGGAACTGTCGGTAAGGCCTAGGATGTTTATTTAGGATATTGGTATCTTATATAAAATAGAAGTGTAAAGAACATAGGCAGTATGTGTACCTTTGGAGGGAAACTGATGCTCCTTTGTTGGATGGAATGATATATAAAGACAGTCGGTCAGTATGGAGGAGATTAGTTTAGAAGGATCAGTTTAGAAAGATCAGTTTAGAAAGATTAATTATGAGAGTTAGTTTAGAGTATGGAGTTTTAGAAAAAAGAGTGAGTCAGTCGATCGGGGAATATGAAGAGTAAGTGTGAAGAGTAGTGGATAAGTCATTATGAAATAAACACATATAAGTAAAGAACATTCGTATCTCAAGTTATCTTATGAACCCCTTCTTATGCAGCTTATGTATCTTATGTGTGGAAAAGGGTTATAATAATTATTTAGAACTTTATGATATCAGAAGTGGAACGAGATAGGAGTAATTGTTTACAACTGTCAGAAATGGGATTGTAACTCGCCGTCGGGAGTTGTTTACACATAGATGAAAGAAAAGTGCCAAACCAATAGAAGGATAGCATAACCGTCTCAATATTCAAGAATAGAGAAAGAACCAATCCCAAAAATTATAGGGACATTAGTTTACTTTATACGGTTTTAAAACTATTTACCAAAATACTATCCGAAGTGGTAGCTCAAACGGGAGTCAGGGAGGAGCAACAGGCTTTTCGAAAAAACAGTTCCACAATCGACGCAATCTTCATTCTGCGACAAATCGCTGAAAAAGAAATAGAATTTAACAAGGTTGCCTTCTGTACGGTCGAAAAAGACCTTAGGTGATTCAATTTGCGTTTCAAAGAGCGCTCGTAAACTTCACAAGAATTTTCCCGAGCGTCCGCATTCACCTCTGCAGTGCTGCGTTACCAAGTCCCCCCCCTGTCGGGACCATTTTCCGAGCCGCTCCGTCTATTCTGTTCCCGGACGCTTACCAGAGCACACGAAAAAGAGATCACGAGCGATTCGTTATTCATCACAAAGACGCCGCAAGAAAGCTAAGTAACATTGTGATACAATCCTGCAATAGATATCCAAGTGCAATAGCCTTATATATTCGCATCGGCGAATTTATCTGTATCAATCAAAGACTATCAAGGGGTTTTTATGCCGAAAGGCTTTTAAAGAGCTAATTTTGAGCTAATAAAAGAACTTTGTTTTCTGTTGGCTCAACCCAGTGTTTTATTAATCATTTAATCCCTAATTTCCACATCCACAGCTATTTAATTTCTAATTGCGAGAGGATACTCCATATTGCAGAAATCTTTGCACGATACACCTTTTTATGCTTCGTTATACAGGAAAAGTATTTGATTATGTCAGACTAGCGGACGTGCTTAAAATATTGAGACGCAGAAATGTGGGCCCAAATATCTCAGCTATCATCAGAAAACTCAACACCGACAACGCGTGCTAAATTCAAGTTAATGGTGACCTTTCGAAGCAAGTACAAGTGGCAGATGGAATAAGACAGGAAGACAGCCTAAGCTCGATTTTATTTAATATAATCATTGACGAAATAATTAACAAGGTAAAGAAAAATAAAAGAAGATATATAATGGGGAATAGAGAGATCAAACTTATAGCATACGCCGACGACGTTGTCCTAATATCCGAAGATGAAGATAACCTACAAAGAATACTGTACAAATTTGAAACAACAGCCAAAAAATTCAATCTAAACACCTCTGTATAGAAGACGAAATCACTCACAATATTAAAAAAACCATGTCGATGCAAATTGGCAGTTAATGAACATAGCATCGAACAAGTAATGAAGTTCCGCTACCTAAGAGTCGACATTACAAGCGGAAAAAAATCTCATAGAAGAAGTAAGGGCACAAAGAAGGAAAGTAGCAATGGTATCTGGCTGCCTAAAAGACATAATTTGGCGAAAGCAACATATGAGCATCAATTGCAAGATTCGTATCTACAAAACTTGCGTAAGACCAATTATGTCATACGCAATCGAAACAAGAGCCGAAAATACCTCTACCATGAGACTGCTGAGGAACACGGAAATGAAGATCCTACAAACCATCATAGGCAAAACATTGTTTGACTTAACGACATCAGAAAAGAATGCAATATCCAGGACATAGTCTGATGGGTTTAACAAAGAAGAAGAGGTTGGATAGATCACGTTGTAAGAATGGAGAACACAACCGCTTATCCAAAATAGTACAAACTTAAAAGTCTAACACGAACAGGCTACCAGGAAAACCACCAAAACGATAGCACGAGAGCAGGACCTCCGCATCGCAGGAGCAGTAGTTGGAGAAAAAAATAGGACAACATTCTAAGCTAAGATAAAGAACAAAAGTAGAAGAAAAGAAAGGTTCATTTAATTTTATCAGGTAAATGAAAGTAACTCGTTTAATGAAAGAAGTTTGATAAAGTTTTATTAACCAATGATATCGACCTATCTTGAATATTTAAAACAAATTTCTTTTTTTTTTATTATAACAGAAGAATAGACAATCAATTTCCAGCGAAAGAATTATAAGTAACTTTTGCTACATGTTTAGAAAAGAATATACCGAATCGGTTAGGGGGACTAATGATTATAATGTTTCTCTCTCTAAAGTAAATAAGATCATTTCCGAGACTTTTCCGACTGAGTTGTTTCTTCTTGGTAGGCTGAAGATATCAAACAGAAAGAGGAAGAGAAATAGGAGTGGAGTTGGGTGGGTGGGAGAAAAGGGTTTGGTAAGTTGGGTTAGTGTAAGGGATATTCCTTTGGAAACTTGAGAACAACTGTTGTCATTTGCAGATGCGTACTAATGTTAGAAAGAGAAAGAGAAAGAGAGAAAGAGAGAAAGAGAGAGAGAGAGAGAGAGAGAGAGAGAGAGAGAGAGAGAATGATGTAGACGACATAGTACTTTCCATGACTGAGCGAGCACATTCTCGTGGAGTGAGACTTGAACAGCCAGAGTACTTGGAAATAGAAGAGAATACGATGCTGGTTCATATATTTACTTGCATACACGTACACACGTGCATCTTCAGTACGCACACTGACATATACAAGAACATTTAGAATCTTCTTGAAGCCTGCTAAAGAGAATAGAAATTAAAGAGCGAGAGAGAGAGAGAGAGAGAGAGAGAGAGAATGAGAGAGACAGAGAGTTTAGGTTCTCCCAAGGATGTATTCTTAGGCTACATACCAGTGCATTCTCGTTTGCCTTTACCAGCTAATTTTAATGCAAGAAGCGAGGATAAGCGTGTCCTTAGAAATGCTTAGACTGTTTACATTTGTTGGATCTGGTAAGAAAAAATAACTAAAAAGAAAACAAACAACTTAAATTTCAATGCTAAAGATACGATAGGAAGTTTTAAATCGTACGATGTAAATTTACATGGACAATATTGACGTTTATTATTATTATCGTTGTCGTTGAAATTACAAATAGTTAGATCATATTTTCTGTAGTTATTTCTTAATATGATGCATAAAATCGTTTAATAGACATTTTTATTAATTAAGATCACTCACGATGGAATTAGATAGTCGAATTAATTTATTTTCATCTATCCAAGTAAATTATATCGATAAAAAAAAACGTGCACATAAGATTAATACTTTTGAATTATAAATTCTTATGAAAAAACGATATATCTTTAAGTTTCCTCATAAACACCATAACAACGACGATATATAACTATTTATACCATAATTCAGGAAAATTAGCATTTTGACGAAATGTTGCTTAAAAATATTCAAAAAAAATTTGACAGTTTGAGAATGTGGTCAACAATAAGTAGCATTCATGCTTCGGCTGGTGAAAGTTTTTTTTTTCAATTAAAAATCGAAATGTGAAAAAATTCGTAATAAAATCATGTTTTTCCATAAAACTTGGCTTATATCTCGGAAATTAATAATTTTAGGTAAAAAATTTACTGAAAGTAATTTGTTTCTATAGACATATATATATACACATACACACATAGATAGAAGTCTTACAATGACAATTCACGCAATTCGGATTCAGATTTTTTCACATCTACAATAGTGAATTAAGTACAAAACGATTTCCGTACCGAGATATTTAAAATTTTGCAAGTGGAACGATTTTGAATGTAAAAAATCACTTTTAAAAGAATCAATTGATTGAATGCGCCTTTTACTGTTAAAGCTACCGACGACTTATGCTAAGTGATTAAATGAACATGTATATACGAGGTGTTCGCAGCTTTACCGCTTCGAGAAAACACGCTTTAAATATTGATTGACTTTTCGCCAATGTGAAGGGCTCACCAACGCATAGAAGCATAGAAGGCCCCCACCACTCTCCTTCAACCGAGCGGCGCCACAGACCAAGTAAAGGGCCTCAAGAGCTTCGACCAATCTTTGTGACCAGTGAAAGGGGGAAATCCAGAGAGGCAAAGAAGGAAACGACCTTCGCCGCCATTGTTTGTGGAAAGCACGTGTTCGTCCACCACCTTGGAAGACCTGCTGCTTTGTGTGATGATCTTTGCGTTTTATGAATTGTGTGGTATGGTAAGAGAGCTCTTTGTATATAATTATTGAATGACCATTCAAATACGTCAAATCTCGATCTAGAAGCGTTCATAGAGAACCGACAACGGTTCGTTTTTATTTTGTTCAAGCCTGCGTGCTTTCTATAAATTTCTTGTTTGTAGCTATATTTCGAATAAAGTAGATCATTAACCCTTTCCTTATGGCAGTTCACTCCGCTGGAGTGACGCCACTGAACGGGGCACCACGCAGCGAAGTGCGCACTTTGCCGGTCGGTATTCTACATAACAGCTGTTTTATCGTTTTATATGAAAAATATGAAAATGATTATATTGTATGAATATTTTGGGTGTTGTAGGCAACACCCGTTACACAGATCATCACGAGAACATTGATAATAGTCAGCATCCGTACACACAGGATGTCACGCGCCCGCCGACTATAGGCGGCACCCGTACACACAGGTCGTCGCGCGGCCGCCGACTATAGTCGACACTAGTAAGGAAAAGGTTAATTAATCATAGCTTGCTCTGGATTTTCCCCTTATTCCAAAGAGATTTTTATGTCTAAGCGAGTTATTAGTTTGTTGCACCTGTTTTTGTGTATTCTTAATTTTAACCATCGCTTACTCATTCCAATTAGAACCCATCCTTATCATATTATCATAAATAAGTAGATCTCAATGTTGGATGTCGCAACATGAGGGTTGTTCACGAAATAAGTTCTGTTTTTTTTCACGCATGTCAGGGATAGTTTTTGTACGATCTGGTAACATCGCATGAAAGAGTGAACGCTACTGAATAGAATAAGCAGTAAGCAGTTTCAGTAGCTCGTGTAACGAGGTCAGGGCAGGTTGTTAAAATGGAGCCGTTTTCATCATGTCCCGCCAATTCCGTGCCTGTTCCATTTCGAACCGTGCACTTTGGAATCGGTTCGGTTAGGATATTTTGACCCACTCGCCCCATATTCCGGAGTTAGGCTCCTTCTGACTATCACGTTTTCACGAAATTGAAGGAGACATTAGTCGGAAAACGCTTCCATAGCGACGAGGAAGTTCAGCAAGTTGTACTCGATTAGACCAAGAAACTGGCTTCTATGCGGAGGGAATTTCGAAACTCGTTTTCAGGTACACGAAATGCATTTACGTTACTGGGGATTATGCTGAAAAATAATAGATGTTGTCAAGCATTATCTCTGTAAATTTCAGATTTTTTCAATAAAAACTAGATTCGTAAAAAAAAAACGGAGCTTGTTTTGTGTATAAACCTAGTATGATTGTTCCACTTTTTATTAAAATTTCATCAGCTGATATCTCGGAAAGGGTTGAGTGTCTTGCTATGAGCGTATGGCGAAATTTATAAATAATACTAATCATCATCTACAAATGTTTAAAGTTTCAAAAAAAATCTTAATCTGAATTGCGTGAAATCGTTCTTGTAAGTTCTATCGTAGCATCAGCGTGATTTCCTTCCGTGGGAAGGTCTTATGTTAGCTTGGCAACGTTACAATGTACACAGAATGTCTCTGATGCATTCTCCTAGATGTAGGCAGGATGCTCTCTCTCTCTCTCTCTTTCTCATTTACTCTTCTTGGCTTCGTAGCCACGGCACGAGTCTATTCTCTTGAATGCAGATCCTCTATCAGCGTTATGTCCCTCAAGTGCTTCCTCTAGGGTTACTCTACTCACTATCTTTACCCCATCCCCCGCACCCCCTTTTCCTTCACCCTCATCTTTTGCCAGCCCTCTCTTCCCCCGTCCTCTTCAAAGAGAGTCGGACCGAGGGAATAAGTCGAAAGGGTTAATCTTGAACGGGGTTCGTGGGTGTAACGGCTTGGCTTCTCATGGAAATTCGAGATACTTCTCCTCCCGTTTATGGCTTTTAGTTAGTATCTATCTTTCTTACTCTTATTTCCCCAGTTACTATGCGTATTATATGTAGGTATAACACGTATAAGCTTAAATGAACTCTAGCGAATGCGAAATTGCATATCCTACCAAATCCGTAACCCGGAAATCGAGTCGAAATTTCGATTCAAACCGTCAACTAGAGGTGGAGTAGGAGATTCGGTACAAATTGAAATCCCTTTTCCCTCTCGTCATTCGTCGAATCGATGTCATCTTTTGATGTCATTAATTATTCGTACGTTGTTGCAAGTTTATTGTTCATATTGGCTTTTAACGATCATACGTCATAAGTTCTTGATGTGAATTATTAAAGCCGGAAATTATATTCGTTGAGATTTCGCGAATAAAATATTCTCTTTTCTTTTTCTTTTCCGGCTGCGAATGAAAAAATAAAAAAACGATTGAAACATTTTTTNTCTCTTCTTTTTTTCGGTTTTATTATTTCCACGCAAGCTCTTTAGATATTTTCACTCGTTTAATGGATAATCCTTATTATTTTTTGACATAATTGTACCAGAACTTGTTCATATTTGAAAATAAATAGATTTGTTAATAGATAAGTTGATATATTAAATTTGTACGGAATATTTGTGTAGAGGAAAATTAAATCGAAGGATAATATGATTAAAATTGAAAAAAGAAATAAAAATTCGAATTTTTACCGTTAATTCTCGATTGAATTTATTCAAATCTCAACGTAGAATCGATATTCTCTGTTCGGAATGTTTATTAACAATTATAATAGTAAAGATCGATTTTCGAAACACGAGATGGTACGATTAATATCAAAGAGTATGAAATTATTGATTATAACACGTTAGACGTTCGTTGCAATTTTTATTGTCTTCGAATGTAATTATGTACACAAATAAATAACTGCCGTTCGACAAAAGATTGCCCCACCCGAATATTACGTTAAAATTGTCAGATTTAAAGTATAATATCGAATGTTTGGACATCTGCGAACAACATAAACTTCAAGTATAATTACTCTACATCAGCATCATTTTTTTCGTGCAAAAATGTCAAGTTTTGTGCCAAATAAACGTCACTTGCTGGAACTGTTGATTTACTTTTTTAATTTGAAAAAATCTGCAGCTGAGGCACATCGATTGCTCGTGAAAGCATATGATAAGGCTGCTTTAAGTGAGAGGAGTTGTCGTGAGTCGTTCCAGAAGTTTAAAAACGGCAAGTTTAAAGTGGAAGATAAGGAACGTAGTGGAAGATCAAAAATGTATGAAGATAAGGAGTTGTGTATTATGAGTTACTTAAACCGAACGAAACCATTACTCTACCTCTCTACCGAACATAACTGATGAGGTTAAACCAAGCACTGAAAAAAAAAACGCGTTCATTAGTACTCCAGACACGACAAAATTATTCTTTAACATGGCAATGCTTGTCCGCATGTTGCGGCGCCAGTCAAAACCTGTTTGGAAGCACTGAATTGGGAAGTCTTACCTCACCCACCGTAATCATCAGACATTGTCTCTTCCGATTATCTTTTATTCCGGTCGATGGCATATAACCTGTCTGAGCAGCACTTTACATGATATGAAGATGTCAAAAATTGGGTCGATTCGTGATTAGGTTCAAAAAATGAAAAACTCTTCCGACGTGGTGTTCGGATGTTAACAGAAAGATGGAAAAAAATAATGATTAGTGATGGACAATATTTTGATTAAAACTTAACGTAACTCAATAAATCCCAGGCCTGATACATATATATGACAATACTGTTGATACATTTACATAATTTCTGGATACTACCAACACTCAAACGATACGTTTGTCAAAATTTCATAACATTATGACAATTAGTTTACAAGTTACAGTGGCTTTAATGAGTCTTATTTTGTAGCGACTTTCATCAGCTGCTGTCTACTCAGCTGATGATCTTTTTGAGATCGCTTAATACGTTTGACGTCACGTCACCCATATCTGGATGTACTCTCTGGTGGCCCATCACCTAAATATGGGTGGCGCTTTTCTTTTTGAAATAAACAGGATTTTTAGTCAGATTTTTAAAAACGTCGCGCTCTAGCTATCGAAATAGACAGACGTGCTAATCCGAGCTCTGAGGATTTGTGTTTATAGTGAGCTGTTATTGAGAGTTAATACGTTAAGTGCTATCACGTTGAAGATATATAAAATCGGATATTTGAATGGCTTTGAGCCTTTCACATATCCTTGACCAGGATATGCAAACATCAGCCATTCCTCCGCCATGGCAAACAATCACTTCTTCTAGGCGTGAGAGTGCTTCTTACAGCAACAAAAGAGCAAGAACAGAAGATGATAACAACAATGTTCCTCGAAGAAATGAGGTATTTGAAACCGCCAACAGATACTCGATCTTAAATTCAAATGCAGTCACAGATTCCGATATGCCAGAAAATAAACAAGTACAAAAAATACCATCATCTCCTCCAATCTACATAGAAAACGTCCTTGACATTCAATCTTTAACAAAATGTCTAAACAATGCAATTAAAAAAGAAAATTACACTCATAAAATTAGTAATAATCAGGTTCGTGTATTACCAGCAGACGCGGACTCTTACAGAATAATTACTAAAACATTAAAGTCATTAAATGCCTGCTTTCACACTTACCAATTGAAAGAAGAACGTTCATTTAGAGTTGTGTTACGTAACATACATCACTATGTTGATTTAAACGACCTAAAAGGCGAACTTATGGAGCTGGGTCACGAGATTGTAAATATTAGTAATATTCATCACAGAGCTACACAAAACCCACTATCGATGTTCTTCATAGATCTAAAGCCAAAACTTAACAACAACATGGTCTATAATATAAATAAACTGAATAGTACAATAGTCGAAATCAGACCGCCACGAAAGAAAAAGGAAATTACTCAATGTAAGAGATGTCAAAGATATGGTCACACACGAAAGTACTGCAATCGCAATTTTCAGTGTGTTAAATGTTCCGGTCAGCATTCAACGGCAGATTGTAGGAAATCCATAAATACTCCACCAACTCGTTTCCTCTGTGGTGCCAACCATACTGTGAACTATAAAGGGTGTCCTCGCTATAAAGAGATGTACAAAAAGACGTTTCCTACACCTAGAATAAGGAAAAATGTAAATATTCAAGCTAACCTCCAAGCCAACTCAGTTGTAAACACCCAACGCTACACCGATCAATCTATGTTTTACGCACAAGCAGCAAATAAAAACACTCAATTACCAAATACTTCATATCCGCAGCCTTCAAATTACGTAAACAATAATAATAGCTCAAGTTCTACGGATTCTACAAGTAGACTAGAAAAACTCATCGAAAAACAAAGCGAACAGTTAAACAATCTCATTTCATTATTAACAGTAGTAGTAAGTAAATTGTCATCTATTGACAAATAATGAAGACATTACGCATTGCTCTTTGGAACGCCAATGGCCTAATAAAACGTAAACTGGAGTTAGAAGCATTTTCAAAATTACAGGGCATACAAATTATATTAATATCGGAGACACACTTTACGGATAAAAATTATTTTAAAATCCTTGGTTATAAGGTGTACTCCACGAATCATCGAAGTGGAAGGGCACATGGTGGTACTGCGATACTAGTAGAATCTAACATAAGACACTACGAGCTTGCGCTATATAATCAAGATCATCTCCAGGCAACAACTGTCATGATATTCGACTGGCATTGCCTATTGGCTATCTCAGCAGTGTACTGCCCTCCTAAACATACTATCCAAAAACAAGACTTTGATACTTTCTTTGAAAGCCTAGGCTCTAAATTCTTAGTAGGAGGTGAACTTAATGCCAAACATAACATCTGGGGTAGCAGAATTACAACATCAAGAGGGAAAGCACTCTCAAAAAGTATCGAAACTAATAGATTATCGCATATTAGTTCAGGTGAGCCTACATATTGGCCAACCGATGTAAATAAAATCCCCGACTTTCTTGACTTTTTTATCGCAAAAAATTTATCTTCTAGTTATATACAAATTTTCTCTTCATTTGACCTCTCTTCTGATCATTCTCCAATTATAGCCACAATTAACACAAACATCATTGAAAATAACCCTCCAATCTCCATATACAATAAACTAACCAATTGGGATTTCTTTCGGGAAACATTCAACAACATCACTACAGTATCTTCACTACTAAAAACAACTGAAGATGTAGATTACGCTGTTAATCATCTAACGCATAATATAATAGATGCAGTTAGAAACTCTACACCTTTGTTGGATTACAAGTCTGGCCATGACTAACCTTCAAATATTATAAATAAAATTGCGGAAAAACGTAAACTGCGTAGAATCTGGCACAATAGTCAATCTCCTGAGGACAAACGTAAACTAAATAAAGCTACCAGAGAATTAAAAAAAACACTTCAGAACTTTAAAAATGAAGGTTTTCAAAGATACCTTCGGAACTTGACTCCCACCGCAGACTCTAACTATTCACTTTGGAAGGCAACTAAGCGTTTTACTCGACCAACTCAAGAAATCCCACCTATCCGTCAGTCCCAAGGTGAATGGGCTAGAAGACCAATAGATAAAGCCAATCTCTTCGCCTCCCACCTGGCAAACGTATTCACACCATATCCATCATCGGCACTTACGGAAGATGAAGACATCTGGACGGTCATGAATTCGCCATTTCAACTATCTCCACAGATAAAACCGTTCACCTCAATAGAAGTCAGGGAAACAATTGCAACTCACGTTAATCCGAAAAAAGCTCCTGGTCTTGACTTAATCAACGGAAAGGTAATAAAAGAATTACCAAAGAAAGGAATCGCGTGGATTACCTCGCTATTCAACGCCATCTTACGCCTAGGTTACTATCCTACATCATGGAAATTGGCAGTGATTACACTAATCCACAAGCCTGGTAAACCACCACATGAAGTTACGTCATATCGGCTAATTAGTCTCCTATCCACTCTGTCTAAGCTCTTCGAAAAAATGCTTTCTAATCGTCTACTTAAGTCCCTGGAAGTCCCTACTTTGCCTGATCATCAGTTCGGGTTTCGGAAATATCATTCAACAATCGAGCAGGTCTATAGAATCACTCGTCAACTATCACAAGATTTTGAACAGAAAAAATATTGCTCCGCTGTTTTCCTGGACATAAGACAAGCATTCGACAAAGTTTGGCACACAGGTCTACTTTCTAAACTCAAGAAAATATTACCATATCCCTTCTACCTAATCCTCAAATCCTACCTAACAGATAGAAAATTCCTTGTTAAATATCAAAACCACTTCACCTCAGCTTATCCAATCTTGTCTGGTGTTCCACAAGGCAGCGTTCTTGGGCCCTTACTGTACGCAATTTACACGACAGATTAACCTACCTCAGAAGAGGTAACTACTGCTACATTTGCAGACGATACAGCTCTACTGGCGTCTGATAGTGATCCCCAGAACGCAACTGATACTCTCCAACGTCATCTACACTCTCTGGGAAAATGGTGTCAAAAATGGAGAATCAATGTAAGCGAAAGCAAATCAGCTCATGTAACCTTCACATTGCGCAGAGGCACATGTCCCCCTGTAGTCATCAACGGGGTAAATATTCCTATTAGGGACTTGATCAAATATCTTGGTATTATTCTGGACAAAAGGCTAACGTGGAAGCAACACATTAAAACCAAAATAAAACACATGAAGGAAAGAATAAGAAAAATTTATTGGCTCCTTGGTAGATCATCAAAGTTAGAGCTGGAAAAGAAGCTTGCTATTTATAAAGTTATTCTTAAACCCATATGGACATATGGAATTCAACTATGGGGAACTGCGAGTAACTCAAATATAGAAATTTTACAAAGGTTCCAATCAAAAACTCTACGGAACATTTGCAATGCCCCATGGTACGTAACAAACGAAAGAA
>JACGTP010001164.1:0-12471 GCA_023678845.1 Mischocyttarus mexicanus
TTTTTTTTTCCTTTCTATGACTAATTTTTCTTTTACCCTTAATTGTTAAAATTGTTATTTTCATTTTGTCTTCTTTCTATTGCTAATTGGCTATTATCTCTCGAATGCGAAAAAGAAACGGAAAGTCAGTCAAAGAGAATCTTCTCGACGTTAGAAGAAAAAAAAAAGAAATAAAAAATAGAATAAAATAAAATAAAATAAATGTTTTTTTTTTTCCATCGATAACAACTCGAAAAAGTCTAATGATCATATATATATAGAAAATACATTAATCTCGATTGTATTTATTTGTTAATATATCAGTTTGACCGATATTATTATTCTTATTAAAACCTTATCCCTTTCTTATTTTTTTTTACTTTTTTTTTTTATTTTTGTACAGAAAGACTAGTAAAAATTTTGTTTGTTTTTTTTTTTATTTCTTCAGCTATTTCTTAACTTTTTGTTCCCAAGTCCGAGAAAAATCCTGTCCAACCAACCCCCCACCCTTTTCTTCTTGAAAATTCTTATTTTAAGAAGATATTAAATATACGCCAACGAGGGGACAGGAACGCCACGCACGCTCGCTCGCAAGCACGCATACACACACACATACATGCACACGCAACACACACACCCAACATATACACGGCGCGCGCGGTTGTACTTAAAAATCTTAATAACATGCCCTGAGACGCGCACAGACTTCGTAAAGATCAATCGTAGCCGACGTAGGGTTTTTTGAAACCCGACGACAACGACATTGATGACGATGACAATGACAATGACGATGACAATGACGATGACTATGACGACGACGACGACGACGACGACGACGATGATGACAATGACAACAACAACAACAACAACAACGACGTGTTTTAGCTCGATCGGGTACGATATACAGCACATGGCACGGCGTTAAGTTACTACTAAAGTGCCTTCAGTCTATCCAATGTCAGTACTATCTTGTATTTGGTGTCGTTAAAACCGTCCCCCCTCTACCAGTCTTTCAAAAAAAATTGCATGCCCCGCTCGACAAAAGTTCTATCATCCTTCTTCTTTTTCTTCTTCTTTTTTCCTTCAATTATATTCCTTTCAACTAGCCCCGCCCTTTTCTTACTTCCCAACCCCACCCCAAAATTACCAACTCGAATCTTTTTATAGGATTGGTGGAGAAAAAAAAATGTCGGGGATTTTTTGGTCACAATTTAATTGGAAAATCCGACATTTCTTTTCTTTCTCCAACAATCCAATATTTATACAAGCTTCGCAAACACCTCACACGTCTTTTATCGTCGTAACGACGTTTAATAGCTCGTTGCTTCGCAACTATCAACCATAACTCCCCTCCCTCTCTGACCCTCCCCTTTTTCCTTGCTATCTACCTCTTTTCCTATAATTTATTATCATCGATAAGAATTTACGTGCGCTACTAACGATAAAACCGCGATAAACCTACTGGCTTTCCGAAGAAGATCATTTCTCAATGGTTTTCTCAACAAACATGGCGGCAAAACGGTCCTCGTACGTAATATTGCATTTACTCAGTCTACGTGGTTCCCTTATTTATTTATTTAATTATTTAATTATTTATTTAATTATTTATTTATTTATTTATAATCGCGTACTTATGCATCCAAAAACGTTCGTGTTTTATATATATATGTTGGCGTTAATTTGTGAAAACCTTTAATTCATGAAATAACTAAACTCACCGGTTAATGTATCAAAGAAGGCAGAAGTACATACACTTCAAGTAGATAATACATGAATATTCACGAGAGTCTTGTAATCGAAGTATGAAATTGAGATATTAATTTGGTTATTGTTTTCTACAACATGCTCGTAGTGTATCTGTATTTCGAAAACAAATGATTCCATCATCATAATTTGCAACGTGTCACGATTATAAAATTCGTTAAAAAATGATTTGTGATAAGTCCGAAGAATTAAAAAAGAAAGAAATTAATTTTTACCATCACTCGGGTATATTACATCTCAATATTTCAATTTCGTACATTCGTTATAAATTACTCGATCACTTCTCATGAATTTCATATTTTATCTATCAGTTATATTTCGTGTAAAATCTAATTACTTCACGAATTAATTGAGTTATACAATTTAACCCCACGAGACATATGCACATATATATATATATATATTTAACCCCGTGTTAAGCGCATGGTTATTATCCTTTTTAGTAACGTATCAATTACTATCAACACGTACGTTTAAAAACACATTTGATTTTGCTTTATTTCGCGTAATTATTTATTATCATCATCCCTTTTCCTCCCCATTTTACCTAAGTCTCACAAAGTAGTAAATATACTCTCTTCTTTTTTTTTTTTTTAATTTTTCATTTTCAGGCGATTAATCATTATTTTGCTTCATCGTTTCTTCTTCCCCTTTTTTCTTTTTTTTTTTCTTATGCCTCTGTTTTTATTCCTTCCTTTCACTCTACTCTTTTTATTTATTTATTTTTTTTTTCTTACTTTTGGATTTTTTTTTTGCTTTTATACAACACTTAATATCTCTGTCCCACCCGTGTGTCCCCCTAAATCCCATCCCCCCCAACCACCCTCCATGATTTATAATAATCGCGTTTTCAATCTCGCGACGACCATACACCAACCTCCCTCCCTCCCTTCTCCCCCCCGTAATAACACACAACCGTGTAATTACAATACACGTAATTAAGGGGTGACGACCCTATTACACACGAGTGAGTTTTAACACGATTCTGTTGGTGTTTTACTTTAATATAATAATAAATTTGTATCTTTGTTTATTAAATTCATAATAATCATCTGTGTGTATAATCCGCCAAGTCAACCCCCTCCCCCATTCTGTTTATGCATACGGGGGAAGAGATGATTATATGCGGTAAAGCTCGTTTGTTTCTTTGTAACTTTAAATGGTTTCCACGCGTGCTCAATAATATTACTCTTTTCTTTCCTTAAACCCTTTTCACCACCTTCCTATTCCTCTCCTCATCCTTATCCCTTTGACCATATCTGTTCTATATTCGTTAACACATCTTTGAGACTCGACACGATTATCCCGAGCCGAAGAAATCTCGAAAAGAAAAAAAAGAAAGAAAAAAAAAAAAAAGAAAAAAAAACAACCCTTTCAACTAAAATCACTCTAGAAAGTATTGTATCTTCTTTTTTCTTTTTCTCTTTTTTTTTGTTTATTTTTTTTTTTTCCTTTCGAGGAAATATATATATATATGTAAAATATATAATAACTTTGTCCCCCAAAGGCAGCCATAATAATAAAATTCATTAAATATTCAATCTTTTTCACATACTCGTTATAATAATAAACTCTGTCCCTAAAACAACGAAGAATCATTATTCCTCGTATTTAGTTTTTTTTCTCTAATCATTACCCTCCCCAACCCCCCTGTGACCACGTTTAACATGAACAATTTCTTTCGACTCAACCCTCCTCCTCCTCCTCCTCGCGCGAGAACATAGGCATTCATTTAATTTGCTCGTAATTATGTTTTCTTTTTCTTTTCATGAAAAAAAAAAAAAAAAAATGATGACATATATATATTATATCTTTCTCTCGTGTGTGTATATGTGTCAGCAGAAGCAATTTGAACGATCTTATGCTAGCTAGCTACTACTTCTGACTGCCTCCTCTCTGCGACTCCCAATCAATTTTGATCCTCTTCTTCTGTATCTTCTTTTCAATAATTCAAATTCCATAATTCGAATTCCATATTTTCTTTCTCATTCTTTCTTGTTTTATCGCGTTTCCGATGACGCCGATTATTGATCGTAGTCGTTGTAGTTGTTGTAGTTGTAGTTGTAGTTGTAATTGTAGTTGTTGTTGTTGTTATTGTTGGGACAGTTCGCAGAGAGGAGGCAAAAGCAGTAAAAAAAAAAGGATCGTAACGAAAATGAATGATATCCGAATGATGGGTCATTGTCGTGTAGGTGGTAGCGGCCTACCGTTGCTGACCCATGCTACTGCTGCCACTGTTACTAACATTCATATTCGGCTTAAGACTATGAATGATTTTAACGTGAGCGACCATGTTGTCCTTTCTCGTAAACTCCTTGTAACATACAGGACAGGGATAATATTTGACGTTAGGCTTGTGCGATGTCACGTAGTGCCGACAAAAGTTGCTGATGTGTGTATAGGTACGATGACATACGGTGCACCGATAAACGTCGCCTTCCTTAACGCAAAAGTCCCGAACCGAGCCCTCGGTCCTTTCGTTTTCGACCTTGAAGGATCCCTCGAAGTCGCTCTGACTGATCTCCGCTTCACCGGCTACCAGATTATATATGGCACTGCTAAGATTGTCTTTAGACATTTTCTGTTCCGATTCCGAGTCGGAATGTTGTTGCTGATCCTCCCCCGAGGATCCCCCCCTTGTTGATGCCGCCACCCCCACCGCCGCCGCCGACGACGACGCCGTCGCAGCAGCAGCAGACGTTGATGACGATTTTCCCTGTAGGCTCGACGTGCTGTATTCCTTCCGAAAGCACTTTTCAAAGTTGATGCGTATATGAGTTGGCGATTGCGAACCACAGCCACCGCCGCCGCCGCCTCCGCCGCCGCCACCACCACCACTCGACGTTTCCTCCGAGTCTGCAATTTAAGAAAAGACTCCTCTTTAAGATGTTCATCGCTTAATAAATGCCCTATAATACCGTACTTTTATTTTTTATTTTTTTAAATAATTTCATTCCTTATTTATAATATATATCCATCAATATACGACTCTAATTTAATTTTTTTTTTCAATTCAAATATATGATATATGTAATATATCATTGATCATTGTAATCTCATTTAAAATAATATAGATTTAATAAATATAATTTATATATATATATATGTATATTATAAATTTAAAAAAATAAATAAATATATATATATATATATATATGTCCTTTGTAAATACATACACATACATATATATATATATATATATGTATATAAATGTAATACTAAATTTGTGGGGGAAGCAAGAGGAAGGGTAGAGCCAGCAAAAAATGTGTCACCGAAAATCTCGAATAATCGCGCTCTCTATCTCGTCTCGTACTTTAATAATAATAATACTTTTTTCTTTTTCTTTCTTTCTTTCTTTCAATTTCATAAAAAATTTATATATTTTCTTAATTAATTTGTAATTTCTTTTCCGTCCGTTCTCTAAAGGACGTCCGTAAACGTCGTCGTGTCTTTTATCATTCTTCCGACTTTTTTCTCTTTCGCTCGATCATCCTCTCGTTGCCGCTCTCTCTCTCTCTCTCTCTCTCTCTCTTTTTCTAATAATTTAACCTGTATTTCTTTTTCTGTCTCTATCACTCTCATTCTCACACAAACTCTCTCTCTCTCATTCTTCATCTATTTCTCTGTCTACAATTCGTTATCACGATTTTCGAATTTCGAGAACGGTAAAAAAAAAATGAGAGAAAAAAAAGAATAAAGAAAATTAATTAAATTTTCCGCGTCGCACCCGTTACACGTTCGCGCAATTTCGCATTTTTAACGAAGTCTCTCTCTCTCTCTCTCTCTCTCTCTCTCTCTCTCTCTCTCTCTCTTCCACCCCAACCCTCTAAACTACACAATGACGGATCACGCTCGCATATTACAACATTTCGTTCCCGATTTAGTTATCTTTTTTTTTTCTTCTTCTTCTTCTTCATCTTCCTCTTCTTGTTTTCCCTTCTTCTTCTTCTTCTTCTTCCTCAAAACTTTTTTTTTATCCCCCGTTGCAATTTATAATACACGCGCTCGTTAGCACGCACAAATGAATGCAGTATATATTTTTTTAATTATTATTATAATTATACTCTACTTCTCTCTCTCTCTCTCTCTCTCTTTTTCTCACTTTCTCTCTCGTTCTATATCCATGTAAAATGAAATATAAATTATGTTCGTGTTTAAAAGGAACAAACAAAAAGATTGAAAATTATATAAAAAAAAAAATAATAAGTAAAAAAAAAACAAAAAAGAATAGAATATACAAATCGAGCGTTAATTATTTTCCTCGAGCTACTGGAAACTATTATTTTTGTAATAAGAAAAGTATTAAAATAATACGACGACGACGACGACGACGACGACGATGACGACGACGACGATGACATTTTTATACAAAACGTTGGGGATGACTTCTTTTCACATACACACACGGGCACACACACAGAACGTACGTAGGAGAGCAAATTGAATTATTGAGGGTCTTGGTGGAAAAATAATGTCAAATTTTTATAAACAATTCAATGAAAAAAATCCGACATTATTTTTCCACCAAGACCCTCAATAATTCAATTTGCTCTCCTACGTACGTTCTGTGTGTGTGCCCGTGTGTGTATGTGAAAAGAAGTCATCCCCAACGTTTTGTATAAAAATGTCATCGTCGTCGTCGTCATCGTCGTCGTCGTCGTCGTCGTCGTCGTATTATTTTAATACTTTTCTTATTACAAAAATAATAGTTTCCAGTAGCTCGAGGAAAATAATTAACGCTCGATTTGTATATTCTATTCTTTTTTGTTTTTTTTTTACTTATTATTTTTTTTTTTATATAATTTTCAATCTTTTTGTTTGTTCCTTTTAAACACGAACATAATTTATATTTCATTTTACATGGATATAGAACGAGAGAGAAAGTGAGAAAAAGAGAGAGAGAGAGAGAGAGAGAAGTAGAGTATAATTATAATAATAATTAAAAAAATATATACTGCATTCATTTGTGCGTGCTAACGAGCGCGTGTATTATAAATTGCAACGGGGGATAAAAAAAAAGTTTTGAGGAAGAAGAAGAAGAAGAAGAAGGGAAAACAAGAAGAGGAAGATGAAGAAGAAGAAGAAGAAAAAAAAAAGATAACTAAATCGGGAACGAAATGTTGTAATATGCGAGCGTGATCCGTCATTGTGTAGTTTAGAGGGTTGGGGTGGAAGAGAGAGAGAGAGAGAGAGAGAGAGAGAGAGAGAGAGAGAGAGAGACTTCGTTAAAAATGCGAAATTGCGCGAACGTGTAACGGGTGCGACGCGGAAAATTTAATTAATTTTCTTTATTCTTTTTTTTCTCTCATTTTTTTTTTACCGTTCTCGAAATTCGAAAATCGTGATAACGAATTGTAGACAGAGAAATAGATGAAGAATGAGAGAGAGAGAGTTTGTGTGAGAATGAGAGTGATAGAGACAGAAAAAGAAATACAGGTTAAATTATTAGAAAAAGAGAGAGAGAGAGAGAGAGAGAGAGAGCGGCAACGAGAGGATGATCGAGCGAAAGAGAAAAAAGTCGGAAGAATGATAAAAGACACGACGACGTTTACGGACGTCCTTTAGAGAACGGACGGAAAAGAAATTACAAATTAATTAAGAAAATATATAAATTTTTTATGAAATTGAAAGAAAGAAAGAAAGAAAAAGAAAAAAGTATTATTATTATTAAAGTACGAGACGAGATAGAGAGCGCGATTATTCGAGATTTTCGGTGACACATTTTTTGCTGGCTCTACCCTTCCTCTTGCTTCCCCCACAAATTTAGTATTACATTTATATACATATATATATATATATATATGTATGTGTATGTATTTACAAAGGACATATATATATATATATATATATTTATTTATTTTTTTAAATTTATAATATACATATATATATATATAAATTATATTTATTAAATCTATATTATTTTAAATGAGATTACAATGATCAATGATATATTACATATATCATATATTTGAATTGAAAAAAAAAATTAAATTAGAGTCGTATATTGATGGATATATATTATAAATAAGGAATGAAATTATTTAAAAAAATAAAAAATAAAAGTACGGTATTATAGGGCATTTATTAAGCGATGAACATCTTAAAGAGGAGTCTTTTCTTAAATTGCAGACTCGGAGGAAACGTCGAGTGGTGGTGGTGGCGGCGGCGGAGGCGGCGGCGGCGGTGGCTGTGGTTCGCAATCGCCAACTCATATACGCATCAACTTTGAAAAGTGCTTTCGGAAGGAATACAGCACGTCGAGCCTACAGGGAAAATCGTCATCAACGTCTGCTGCTGCTGCGACGGCGTCGTCGTCGGCGGCGGCGGTGGGGGTGGCGGCATCAACAAGGGGGGGATCCTCGGGGGAGGATCAGCAACAACATTCCGACTCGGAATCGGAACAGAAAATGTCTAAAGACAATCTTAGCAGTGCCATATATAATCTGGTAGCCGGTGAAGCGGAGATCAGTCAGAGCGACTTCGAGGGATCCTTCAAGGTCGAAAACGAAAGGACCGAGGGCTCGGTTCGGGACTTTTGCGTTAAGGAAGGCGACGTTTATCGGTGCACCGTATGTCATCGTACCTATACACACATCAGCAACTTTTGTCGGCACTACGTGACATCGCACAAGCCTAACGTCAAATATTATCCCTGTCCTGTATGTTACAAGGAGTTTACGAGAAAGGACAACATGGTCGCTCACGTTAAAATCATTCATAGTCTTAAGCCGAATATGAATGTTAGTAACAGTGGCAGCAGTAGCATGGGTCAGCAACGGTAGGCCGCTACCACCTACACGACAATGACCCATCATTCGGATATCATTCATTTTCGTTACGATCCTTTTTTTTTTACTGCTTTTGCCTCCTCTCTGCGAACTGTCCCAACAATAACAACAACAACAACTACAATTACAACTACAACTACAACTACAACAACTACAACGACTACGATCAATAATCGGCGTCATCGGAAACGCGATAAAACAAGAAAGAATGAGAAAGAAAATATGGAATTCGAATTATGGAATTTGAATTATTGAAAAGAAGATACAGAAGAAGAGGATCAAAATTGATTGGGAGTCGCAGAGAGGAGGCAGTCAGAAGTAGTAGCTAGCTAGCATAAGATCGTTCAAATTGCTTCTGCTGACACATATACACACACGAGAGAAAGATATAATATATATATGTCATCATTTTTTTTTTTTTTTTTTCATGAAAAGAAAAAGAAAACATAATTACGAGCAAATTAAATGAATGCCTATGTTCTCGCGCGAGGAGGAGGAGGAGGAGGGTTGAGTCGAAAGAAATTGTTCATGTTAAACGTGGTCACAGGGGGGTTGGGGAGGGTAATGATTAGAGAAAAAAAACTAAATACGAGGAATAATGATTCTTCGTTGTTTTAGGGACAGAGTTTATTATTATAACGAGTATGTGAAAAAGATTGAATATTTAATGAATTTTATTATTATGGCTGCCTTTGGGGGACAAAGTTATTATATATTTTACATATATATATATATTTCCTCGAAAGGAAAAAAAAAAAATAAACAAAAAAAAAGAGAAAAAGAAAAAAGAAGATACAATACTTTCTAGAGTGATTTTAGTTGAAAGGGTTGTTTTTTTTTCTTTTTTTTTTTTTTCTTTCTTTTTTTTCTTTTCGAGATTTCTTCGGCTCGGGATAATCGTGTCGAGTCTCAAAGATGTGTTAACGAATATAGAACAGATATGGTCAAAGGGATAAGGATGAGGAGAGGAATAGGAAGGTGGTGAAAAGGGTTTAAGGAAAGAAAAGAGTAATATTATTGAGCACGCGTGGAAACCATTTAAAGTTACAAAGAAACAAACGAGCTTTACCGCATATAATCATCTCTTCCCCCGTATGCATAAACAGAATGGGGGAGGGGGTTGACTTGGCGGATTATACACACAGATGATTATTATGAATTTAATAAACAAAGATACAAATTTATTATTATATTAAAGTAAAACACCAACAGAATCGTGTTAAAACTCACTCGTGTGTAATAGGGTCGTCACCCCTTAATTACGTGTATTGTAATTACACGGTTGTGTGTTATTACGGGGGGGAGAAGGGAGGGAGGGAGGTTGGTGTATGGTCGTCGCGAGATTGAAAACGCGATTATTATAAATCATGGAGGGTGGTTGGGGGGGATGGGATTTAGGGGGACACACGGGTGGGACAGAGATATTAAGTGTTGTATAAAAGCAAAAAAAAAATCCAAAAGTAAGAAAAAAAAAATAAATAAATAAAAAGAGTAGAGTGAAAGGAAGGAATAAAAACAGAGGCATAAGAAAAAAAAAAAGAAAAAAGGGGAAGAAGAAACGATGAAGCAAAATAATGATTAATCGCCTGAAAATGAAAAATTAAAAAAAAAAAAAAGAAGAGAGTATATTTACTACTTTGTGAGACTTAGGTAAAATGGGGAGGAAAAGGGATGATGATAATAAATAATTACGCGAAATAAAGCAAAATCAAATGTGTTTTTAAACGTACGTGTTGATAGTAATTGATACGTTACTAAAAAGGATAATAACCATGCGCTTAACACGGGGTTAAATATATATATATATATATGTGCATATGTCTCGTGGGGTTAAATTGTATAACTCAATTAATTCGTGAAGTAATTAGATTTTACACGAAATATAACTGATAGATAAAATATGAAATTCATGAGAAGTGATCGAGTAATTTATAACGAATGTACGAAATTGAAATATTGAGATGTAATATACCCGAGTGATGGTAAAAATTAATTTCTTTCTTTTTTAATTCTTCGGACTTATCACAAATCATTTTTTAACGAATTTTATAATCGTGACACGTTGCAAATTATGATGATGGAATCATTTGTTTTCGAAATACAGATACACTACGAGCATGTTGTAGAAAACAATAACCAAATTAATATCTCAATTTCATACTTCGATTACAAGACTCTCGTGAATATTCATGTATTATCTACTTGAAGTGTATGTACTTCTGCCTTCTTTGATACATTAACCGGTGAGTTTAGTTATTTCATGAATTAAAGGTTTTCACAAATTAACGCCAACATATATATATAAAACACGAACGTTTTTGGATGCATAAGTACGCGATTATAAATAAATAAATAAATAATTAAATAAATAATTAAATAATTAAATAAATAAATAAGGGAACCACGTAGACTGAGTAAATGCAATATTACGTACGAGGACCGTTTTGCCGCCATGTTTGTTGAGAAAACCATTGAGAAATGATCTTCTTCGGAAAGCCAGTAGGTTTATCGCGGTTTTATCGTTAGTAGCGCACGTAAATTCTTATCGATGATAATAAATTATAGGAAAAGAGGTAGATAGCAAGGAAAAAGGGGAGGGTCAGAGAGGGAGGGGAGTTATGGTTGATAGTTGCGAAGCAACGAGCTATTAAACGTCGTTACGACGATAAAAGACGTGTGAGGTGTTTGCGAAGCTTGTATAAATATTGGATTGTTGGAGAAAGAAAAGAAATGTCGGATTTTCCAATTAAATTGTGACCAAAAAATCCCCGACATTTTTTTTTCTCCACCAATCCTATAAAAAGATTCGAGTTGGTAATTTTGGGGTGGGGTTGGGAAGTAAGAAAAGGGCGGGGCTAGTTGAAAGGAATATAATTGAAGGAAAAAAGAAGAAGAAAAAGAAGAAGGATGATAGAACTTTTGTCGAGCGGGGCATGCAATTTTTTTTGAAAGACTGGTAGAGGGGGGACGGTTTTAACGACACCAAATACAAGATAGTACTGACATTGGATAGACTGAAGGCACTTTAGTAGTAACTTAACGCCGTGCCATGTGCTGTATATCGTACCCGATCGAGCTAAAACACGTCGTTGTTGTTGTTGTTGTTGTTGTCATTGTCATCATCGTCGTCGTCGTCGTCGTCGTCGTCGTCATAGTCATCGTCATTGTCATCGTCATTGTCATTGTCATCGTCATCAATGTCGTTGTCGTCGGGTTTCAAAAAACCCTACGTCGGCTACGATTGATCTTTACGAAGTCTGTGCGCGTCTCAGGGCATGTTATTAAGATTTTTAAGTACAACCGCGCGCGCCGTGTATATGTTGGGTGTGTGTGTTGCGTGTGCATGTATGTGTGTGTGTATGCGTGCTTGCGAGCGAGCGTGCGTGGCGTTCCTGTCCCCTCGTTGGCGTATATTTAATATCTTCTTAAAATAAGAATTTTCAAGAAGAAAAGGGTGGGGGGTTGGTTGGACAGGATTTTTCTCGGACTTGGGAACAAAAAGTTAAGAAATAGCTGAAGAAATAAAAAAAAAAACAAACAAAATTTTTACTAGTCTTTCTGTACAAAAATAAAAAAAAAAAGTAAAAAAAAATAAGAAAGGGATAAGGTTTTAATAAGAATAATAATATCGGTCAAACTGATATATTAACAAATAAATACAATCGAGATTAATGTATTTTCTATATATATATGATCATTAGACTTTTTCGAGTTGTTATCGATGGAAAAAAAAAAACATTTATTTTATTTTATTTTATTCTATTTTTTATTTCTTTTTTTTTTCTTCTAACGTCGAGAAGATTCTCTTTGACTGACTTTCCGTTTCTTTTTCGCATTCGAGAGATAATAGCCAATTAGCAATAGAAAGAAGACAAAATGAAAATAACAATTTTAACAATTAAGGGTA
Organism: Mischocyttarus mexicanus; assembly: GCA_023678845.1. Classification (NCBI taxonomy): domain Eukaryota; kingdom Metazoa; phylum Arthropoda; class Insecta; order Hymenoptera; family Vespidae; genus Mischocyttarus; species Mischocyttarus mexicanus. The sequence continues at coordinate 12,439 of JACGTP010001164.1, forward strand.
AAAGAAAAATTAGTCATAGAAAGGAAAAAAAAA
>JACGTP010001165.1:0-12465 GCA_023678845.1 Mischocyttarus mexicanus
TTTGAGCCACTCTTTGTATTGCATCCTGATTCATTCCTGGAACACATACACACACATTAAGTATATATTTTTATACACTAATAATAATGATTAGTGAATAGGAAAGTACCTGAAACTGCCCCAGGAGTAGCATGATACGGTGTTCTTGAAGTTAAAGCACCGTGTGGAGTACCTGGCGTTGATTGACCAGGTATTGGATCTCGAAAATGTTCTTTAAACCAACGGAATAAATCATTTACTCTATTAAACATGTGTCCCCTAAATTTAAAACCGTCTGGTAAAACGCTAACATATTCGTGACGGGATCGTACTCTTGGTAAATACGATAGGAGGAATTTTCCTGGATAATTCTGAAATATAAAAAATAAAATTATAAGTTGAACGTTTACAATTTAAAAAAAATTAAAAAACGAAAACAAATATGTAATCGTACAATTTTTCACATCGTTCATACCTTAGCTGCAGATATGATGTACGGAATTCCACCTGGATTTTGTTTTTTCTGTTCTTTCAAAATCTCGTCAGCCTTATCTTTCGCACCTTCCACGTTTACTTTAAAATATTTAAAATCTAACAATTCTGAAGTATACGCAGCCATCGGGTTAACATGCCTAGCAATTATTTCATCGAGATCTTCGAATTCTTCATTGCCTATCAATAGGCTACGACCCAAAGAAAATGTATTTTCTTTGCCTTCTTCTCTTACATCAATGTGTTGATAAATATTGTCAGTTACTTTCCATGTTACAGTAAGATGATCTGCACCTTTGCTACTGGGCCTTATTATGGCTTCTCCTTGTTTCATATTCTGCATTAACTTCTCCGACTCCGCAAAACTAATATTGTGGAAAGACGGATGTATAATAACACGTCTAACATATGTCTGAAGTTGCTTTACTTTCTTAACATCATCTTCTACTTTGACATCTTGATCATTCGCCTCCGTGTCATAATAAATGTCCCTTTGAGGCCTAAAATGACATACACACACATACACACGATAAATACATTAACAATAATATTAAAAATATTTGTTAATAAAATAAAGAAAAAGTATTAAGCGTAAAACGACTTACCTCCATTCGTGATTTTTGTCTGCCAGATCGCTACTCTTGCTCGTACATTCAACACTAAATCGTTCTACTTCGATTTTAATAATACGACAATGAATTGTTTGGCCAATAACAACTCTTTCTTCAGGATTGGCAACATGTTTGTCAGATAAATTTTTAATATGAACATAACCGGATATTCCGTTGTCTAATCTCAGTCTTACACCTGTAGCTTTACCTGGACAAGCACCTGCATCAAAGTGATTCCAAACTTCAGAAAGCTCAGGAAAATCATTCTTAAGACAGAACGGACACTGCCATAAACCAGTCTCATCATTTCGTACTGGATTTGCTTGATCTAATTGTTCTCCTTGTGGTTTTCTATGACTTATGCCAACCACTTTTGCCAATACCAATTTACCAATATAAAACGTTTCAGGTGTTTCCTTGGTTAATATGTCAAATAATTTTTCGGGACTCGGTGATTGATATTGTACACGTAAATCCTTGTATCTAGAATTCAATTCAGCTCTGATATCATACAAGGTAACGCATTTATTTCCAAAACCTTGTCTTTCCAATTCCTCTGCAAATGCATCCAAATCCAAATCTTTCAATCGTTCAGGGGATTCTAAAATTTCTTCTAAAGCACCAGCCGGATTTGCATCTTCGTCATCGTATTCCAATGCATCTACCGCCATTTTCCTTGCCCATTCGTACGTTTCAGGATGCACTCTAGAACCATCCAACACTTCTACATACGCTTCAGTACTGTCTCCTAAACTATTCGTGTCAATTTTAATGAACCCAGCACAATTGATAAATACTTTCGGTCCCATATGACAAGCTGTTACAAGTTGTGTTCTATTTTCTAATCTTTGATTCGTTTGTTTTAATATTTTAATCAATGCTTGTCCTTTTCTAGGACCTAAGCCACAGATAAATTGTACTAAATTCCCAGAGTAAGCTTGTTGCACTGCCTTATTGACGTCGACGCCAACCTCATTTACTCTGTTTACGAATTCTAAATATAAATTTTCTAGAAGCTCTTCTTTGAGAAGCTGATCCTGCAATGGATGGTACTTGAGGCACAATATTTCTTCATCGGCAGTACACAATTGAGAAAATTCTACCAAAGAATCCTGCATTCTTCTTGCCAAAGATATAGCTTGTCTCAATAATTCCGGGTAATCTCGGAATTCAGAAATACCCTTGTTACTGTTAGAATAAATCTTGGCAAGTTCGTTTTCACATATTTCTACTTGGATAGAAGGAAATTGTTCATCTTCCATTAGATTAGAAATACATTCTTTTACATCAGAGGCAATCATTAATGCCTCCCTCGATTCGCCACCTATTACAACAACGTGGGGTTTTTTTGGTAGCTATGAAATTCTTAAGTGCCAATAAATCAGCTTCTTTCATGATTTTTTCATCTTCCCTGAAACTATTTTTCCTTTTCAACAAATGTGGTAATCTCACGTAATCCGTACATTCACCATCAGGGGAAACAATGCATGTAAAAGCAGCTTGAGAATAATCAGGTACATAAGCTAAACCCATCACTCTAAGACCTTTACTCGTATCCCATTCTTCATCTTCTTCTTCAGGAAATTCACAAGTGTATGGAGCTACTTTAATCCAATTGTACATTTTACGACAACAAGCTCTCATTACGCATTCTTTTGCTTCTGTAACAAGATTTATTCTCAATTCCTTCTTCAAATGTGGTATAACCATACGATTGAGAGCCATTTCTACGCTGCCAACTCTCAAAGCATTCCAATCTTGTACATTTTTGCTGAACTCGTCACGATAATAAAGTTGCTTCATTTCATCTACGTAATTGCTAGTTGTATTTCCTTCAATCGTGTCGCTCAACGAAATGATAATCATTTTGTCAGTTTCAGCTATGACCAATTTTAAGAATTGATCTCCGACAAGATCACGCACTGGTTTATCTTTCAAATATTTCATAGAATAGATAGGGTGATTCTCGTCTATCTCTTTGATACCTTTTTTCGTAGGCCTAACTGATATTTTTGCTCTTTCCATATACATTTCTCTGACGCATTTACGTACCAATGGTTCGCGTGCCAATTGCATAGCTACCATCAATTGAGCTGCCTTAAGAACTTCCTCCGAAGTCTCAAATCTTGAACTGCAAAACTCACTTGCAACTGTTGTTGGCTCTGTGGGTTCTTGATCAACTTCGTGACGTTGATAATTATCCCGAAGATTTTCCGCAAAATGTTCAGGAGTAAGACCAAACTTCTTAGCAAGCGCATCTAAGCCTGCCTTCCGGCAAGTAGAATACGTTCCACTTCTAACTGCTTGCTTTAACGTTTCGTCTGGTTTATCTTCTTCATCTGCAGCCAATTCAATGTCCTCTTCCACCAGATTTTCACCATTTTCTTCAGCTTCGGCAATTTGTTGTTTTCTTTTTTGTATTCTAGCTTCGCGACGCGCTTCTCTTTCTTTCTGGCGGACAACTTCTTGCATAGCTGGTATCTCATGACTATAATAAAGCATGAAATGTTGATAAACGTCATTTAATTCCTCACTTGTTTGAATATTCTTAAGACGTTCAACATCATCATCTTTAATCACTCTCACGTTATCGGGTAACGGAGCATCAGGATTTTTCATTATTTCGTCTAACTGATAATTTCTCATTTTTTTAAATAATCTCAATAAATTATCTTTACGTTGACGTAACTGACACCATTTAGCATCGAATTTATATACTTTCCATAAGTCATTGATATTAAGTTCTGGAAGAACATATTCTTTTCTGTAGAATGAGATGAAAGGAACTTCGAAGTGTTGATTTCGCATAAAATCTAATGCTTTTTTAATTTTTCCAATAGTTTGTGGACCTTTCTTGGCTCTCTCTTTGGCTTCTTCGTTCAAGTGAGCATCTTGAACGGAAATAGTAGGCCGACAAAACGCTTGTTTATATATCCACTCTGCCTCAAGATCTAATTCATCAGAACCTTCAGCTACGGGTGTAACAGGAACAGAACGAAGTTGCATTCGTTCAGGAATGTCTGTATTACGAATCTATAATAATAAATTTGAATAAAAGTAATTAATATTATATTCAAATATTTATATCTAAGTAAATATAAATATAAATAAGTAAATACTTCATTATCTAAATCTGTGAAATGGCCTCTTTTCAATTCACTTGGCTCATAAATTTCAAAAATACTCTTTCTGGTACTTTTCTTTTTGAATTGTTTCTTTGGTCTTCTAGGTCTTTCATCAACATCGTCATCCAAGTACTCATCTTCCTCTTCCTCCTCTTCCTCTTCCTCATAATCTTCTTCTCCGAATTTACCAAATTCATCGTAGTCAAAATCAACTCCAAAAATATCCTGAGCTTCTTGCAATGTACTATTTTAACAATATAAATTAATTAATACTACATTGCGTGTGTGCATTTACATAAAACAATGTATAAGAAATATTATTTGAATACTTACGCATCCGAGAATATTGGTTTCTTTTTCAAACGTTTCTCTGCGAGAGATCTTCCATCCTCGTCAACAATAAAATCATTCATATCATCATCACCCTCGCTACCTTCTTCATCCAGAGTCTCAACTTCTGGTCTGTGACTACGTTCGCTTCGTCGTTCTTCTTCCTATGACCCATGAAAAATATGAAACTAATGAAGTATTGTTATAATGCAAGTTGGTTAACCCTTTGGCCTACAACAACGAGTGAGACTCGTGGTTCAACTGTTCTCAATAATCTCTTACTTTAGTTACATGTAATTCTTTTCTTTTGCATTCACACTTTTAGATTAAACCTTAATGTATGAGTGACCTTCTTGATTACTATGGCCTACTCGCAATCGAAAGAAGTCAAAGGGTTAATATAATTGATCGATATTTATTTGCATGCAATACAAAAAAAAAATATCATTACCACAAAGACATCCCTTTCCTTATATGGGATGTGGAGAAAAAGAAAAACAAGTATATATATATTTATATAAGTGAATAGATAAATCTAGAATATAGATATAATTTAAAATAAATTGTTTATTATTTACATCACCGGAGCCTTCAAATAGTTCAGTGGCAATAGCATCTCGATCTTCTTCAGGTTCTTTATCCTGTTCATCTTCCGATTCTTCGTCTTGTATTCTTCTAAGTCTCTTGAATCTGCGTTTCTAAATTAAACGAAAAACAGTTGCTTTGAGAAATAGTAAATGGTATCTTTATGATTTGTATGAATCTCAAAGAAAAGTATGGAAAATAATTAAAAGTAAGCGAAAAAACATGAATGAGTTCATACAAAAAAATAAAATCACAAAAAAAACAATGGATTTCTCAAAACTATACAGAGAAGAAGAAGAACAAAAATTCCTATTCAGAAGAAGAAGAAGAAGAAGTTAAACTTAACTTACCCTCTCGAGTTTAACACCCAAGTTTTCTTCTATCAAATCATAATCTTCTTCCTCCAATCTATCATCAAATTCATCGTCACTCTTTTTTCTCTTTTTAGAACCTCCAGAAGTATCGCTATCCTCCCCATCACTTTCTTCATCTATTGGATTATCATCAATCAAATCTGCTACTTCTTCGCCATCATCTGTTAACGATGATAAATTAAATTTATTAATCTATCTATTTAAAAAAATATGCATATGAGGGAAAAAAAAATATTTTTTAATAAATTTAAAACTAACCATCATCCTCCTCGTCACTTTCTTCAACAGCTTTGATCTTTTTCAACTTTTTCTTTTCATTTTGATCTAACTCCTCTTCCTGTAAAAATAATGTTAGGTTAACTGTAGTATACAAAATACATATTCCAATACGGTATGTAAAAAATTCATAAAAACATATTTAAAACAACAAACCTCGCTTTCTTCTGCTTCAGAATCTAAGAAATCAGCCATTTTAGATGAAAATTTGTTTCGATTATTTGATCAAAGATTTCAAAAATCGAAGCCAAAATACTTTAGAACAAAGGCGAATTTGCCGTAGTTCTCTTTCTAAAATAATTCGAATAACGAATTGTATATTCAATGTTATTACTAAGCCCACATATTTTACTTGTAATAATCACTGCAAAGTTCTTATCTATTAGTTTTGAAATACTTTTATTTTATAAAATAACAAATGTATATAATATAAAAATATATACGTTAACTAAACACCATAATAAGAGAATCTTATTCGTACCGAAGTTGCTACTACAACTAAATTTTAACTACGCCATTGCATAGTATTCGAACTTCCGACACGTTCAATTTTCGTATCATCTCCCCTTTCTTCTCTGCACTCACTGCCATTAATTCTTTGCGATACTTAAATATACCCTAGTAACATTTCGATCGATAATTACCGAATAAAAGATTTTTCTATTAAAATGAAAAGAAAAAAAACAAGAAAGGACAAATATTATAATCTTATTATAAAGATTAACAAAACGAATATAAAGAAAATATTGACTTTTCTCTCTCTGGAGAGAAAGAAATATGTAAAAGACTTTTTACAATCGTATGAACGCCATTTTCGAGAGTAAAAAAAGTAAAACTGATTAATAAAATGCAGTTAATAAACATCATAGTAATTAAATATAACCAAGCTTACTATATTTAAACGATGATTACTATGAGAAGATAGAAGAATTATATTTCTATAAAAAAAAAAAATAGTAAAGCACGAGAAATAATGAATAAACGATTAACAAGTCTCTCTCGTTTCTCGTATCGTACTATGAATGACCGTTGCTGGATACACGAGAAGCTAAAAGAAACTAGTTACGTATTTCCGGTTAACATTTCCGTTCTATTCTCCATTAAACCAATGAGATTCGATTATTGAAACGGAGTATTTTAATTTGATGTTATTAGATGTTTTAACGATTATATTCTAAATTAACTATTTTCTAACAAAAAATTATATATGTACATGTATATATATAATAATTAATAATTACTAATAATAATATATAAATATATATATTAGGTTGTCAAGTATGAAATGGAGCAAAGAATGCACATAATTGAATTCGATTTTTTTTCCATTTTATTAACAAACTAATATGTATTAATTATTATTATTTATTGTGTAATAAATTACACAATATGGTATTTATTTGTTATTAATAAAATAGATATATATATAATTTTAAGTTATTTGTTGGTTAAATTGGAATAGAATATGATTGACCAATCATAGAACGTGTAGCTATATTGTGAAATGTACTTAACGAAAGATTTGGCAACGTAGCAGTCTAAGGGGGAATCGTAAGGGAAACGGTTAGAGGCAGTTGGAAGGAAGTAGCGAACTCGTTAGGTTGTTCATTATTTTTCGTTCTGCTGTAAAGCATATTAGCATTAACCAAAATGGCGATGGGAACGACGCAAGGGAAGGCCATTGGGTGGCCTAGGAGAACTAGTAACAGCTCATTTGAAGGAAAAGTTGTACAGAATCAATCCGTAACTATCAACAGGACAGTTAATTTGTAAGTGAGCAGCACATACGTGATTTAATCACATTATTTTTTAGAGTAATCTCCTTTGACTGCCTCTCCTATAGAACAACTATGGCCGGGTTGAGAGACGCTAGCGATAATACATACTATGTTCCTAAAGTCTTTTGTTATACTATATACGTATATATGTGTATGTTACAACCATGAGACGGCTGTTCATCCTTTCGTTAAGAATATTCTCTATGTTTATGTAAGCGATATTACAAACTTGTACGCGCGTTATTAATTCATTGAATATTACTTTTTATTTTTTTTAATTTTATTTTTTTTTTAATTTTTTTTTTCAAATCAATTCTTTATCATATATAATATGATAATGTAAATATATATATATATTTTTATATATTTTATATTTATGCCATATTGTATTATTATTATATACATTCTAATGGAAATTATATATTTATTATTTATTCTTATACATAAATTATATTTATTATAATTTTTCAAATAAGATAGAAAAAAAAAAACACATGGTATATATCGCTTCATAAACTAATTAACGCACAAGTCTTTTCATAATACCATTCGTTCAAAACACTTAGGATTGTATTGAACTTATAATTTTTGCGTTCGTTGCACGATGTATTATTATATACTTCGAATTAATATTGCCTGCTTTTACTATTATTGAAAGAATTGAGAATATAAAAAAAAAAAAGAAAATAATAAATAACCTGTTCTACGGTAATGTTATCATATCAATGTAATAATAATTAATCATGGGTACAGTTGAGAAAGAATATATTCTATCTTTGTTATGTTTTCTTGATTAATATAATATAATCTATATATCTATATATATATATGTAGATATATACATATATATATATATATTGATCATATTTTCATATATAAAAGCCTGCACAATTATAAATATAAAACTTTTTTGTACATTCATACATTGCCTTATTGTACTCGCTTTGTTATAAATGTATGGATGGAACAAGCGTTATTTATTCTGTTAGTTTAATAGGTTTCCGGACATGTCCAGGAAACTTTTAGTTGTTGTAAAGATTGAACGGATATTAAAAGACTTATTAACGGTTTTCTTACATTTTAAGCAATCTCATCTTTGTAAAGATTTAAATAAGAGAGAGAGAGAGAGAGAGAGAAAAAGAGTGAAAGAGAAAGAGAGAGAGAGATAAATATATATATATTAATTTTTTTTTTTCCATTAAAATATATAAATCATATTTATATATGGTATGCTAATAAAAAGCAACAGCAGAAGCTACGTATTCTATATAGAATACGTATTTATAGATCGTTTATGTATGTATATACCTAATAACAACTAGGGTATATTTGTTGTTACACATTGTTATTTATTTAAGTTTACGAATATAATTGTATCAGCTAATTTGTTTTAAAAGGTTTTTCAGTCTATTATTGGTAAAGGCTTGTTAATTATGATTAAATGAATTTTGAAAAATATTATGTAGAATCACATATAGACCACATGATTTAAAGATAGATCTTATAAGTTAACGATCCGATAATATTTATAATAATTTTTTTCAAATACTATATATTGCGATGTATAATAACATCGTTCATTGTCCTTTAAATAAATATACAAAGAAGGAAGAAAGGTATATTTTAAAGCCTTTCTTATTTTTAAATAATAATGATAATAGTATTTATAAAATGTCGCGATAGTTATTTATGTAAAAAGAACAAAAAAAGATTGATACGTTTCAGTAAGTCTTTCTAATTTTACAAACATCCTTCGTGGGTATCAAAGCTATCTATCATTATATTTTTTTCAAATCTGTTTATATATATACCTTTTTATTATTAAGTAAGAATACATAATTGAAATATGGAGTACGATCATTTAATTGAACATATTATATATTGTGGAAAGAGGGTAATGCTACATGTATGTAGATATAAGAAATTGTCGGTACTGTTATGTTTTAATTAGTACCACAATATGTTTAATTATGTAGATTACATTTTTTTACAAATATGAACAATTACACTTATGACATTTTATTGGTGAACTTTTCTTCTCTTTTTTTTTTTTTCTTCTTCTTCTTATTCTTCTAACATAAACAGATGTTTAATTAATTTCGGTATACTATATACATATGTATATATATTTCTAGTTTTCCTTTTTTTTTTTTTTTTTTCGTTTTACAATAACTTTATAAATATGTAAAGAGAGTAATTTTTTAAGAATATTGTTAATCGATATTAATAATTTCAATTAATATAAACATTGGGAAATTTAATATAAATTGAATTGATGATGTATAATTTTTTTTTCATTATTAAGATTATTATTTATCGTTGTTGTTTTTTTAATATATATTTACAATTATATATATATTTAATAAAGGTAGAAATATCTTTTTCAAAGATCTATATAATTTGCATAGAAAAAGAAAAATACCAATTAAATTAATATTTTATTTATAATTATATTAAAAATTATTAAATTCAATTTCTTATTGAAAATTAGGGAATTTTTAGAAATTTAACGTTTGATACTAAAGTTTGTTGCATTGTGAATATTTATGTTATATTCATCATCATTATTATTATTATTATTATTCTTATTATTATTATTATTATTATTATTCTTATTGTTATTATCATTATTATTATTATTATTATTATTATTATTATTATTATTATTATTATTGTTATAATTATATTGTATGTTGCCCTATCACTCTAAGATATAATTTTGGAGAAGCTGAGTTTACTTACTAAAGGTTAAAGAAGTAAGCCTAACAGACCAATACAACTCATTTATCATAGATATCCTTTGACAAACTATTCATTTGGAACAAAAGAGCCACTCTTTGAGAAAGATCCATCGGTGCCAGCAAGGTTTCAGCGTATGAGAGATGAATTTGACAAGATTGGAATGCGAAGGAGCGTGGAAGGAGTACTCTTGGTTCACGAACATGGATTACCCCATGTTCTGCTGCTTCAATTGGGAACGACATTCTTCAAATTGTAAATATTTTTATTCTACATATTATATTAATCTTTTGCACTATAAAGATACGCCAAACTCACAATAACGTTTTACAATTCAAACATAAGGAGCATGAAACGTAGTATTGAATATGACATGCAACGTTCTGTGCATTAAATTATAGTTCAAGGAGTTAATATAAAGATCTATTAGTTTTATAAAATTTAATGAACGATTTATTAATTATATTATTTTTGTTTCAGACCTGGTGGAGAACTAAATGCAGGAGAAGACGAGGTAGAGGGCCTAAAACGGCTCCTTACTGAGGTAACAGTTACCACGACGCCTTACGCTGCCTTACAGGGTGGCTAGGAGTGGCACTTTAATATGTTAGATTGTAATATTGTCTTATTATAAACGTATATTGTATGAATTTAAAAGATGTATGTAGAACTTATGTAACCGGGCCTGTAGCTCAAACTAGGGAAGGTTTCATTTAACTGTTATAAGAGAAGAGGTATTATCTATATTTTTAGTGCGCTGCATGCCCGGAAAAATTGATGTTCGTAGTAGTCACAAGACAAAGCTTATAGGATGCTCTGGTTAGCTAAGAACATTGTTCTTATCCAGCTCTTTTGTATATGTAATATGGACGCTAAGCAGACTGGATATGAAGATTGTAAAACGATAAGAAAATTGTATATTTACATTTTATTATCCTTTGAGATTTTTTGTTTTGCTTTAAAGTTTGACAAATAACTTATTAAAATATATAATTATTTTATATATATATATATATATATATATTGTATATAATGTATAAAATTAAATTCATTTTTTATCGGTAGGCTAACAAAATACTCGATTGAAAAACCAAAGCAGAGCTTAATGGTTTTTTTTTAATTTACAAAATAGGCCCATTCACTAAAATCGATTAATAATTTTATATATATAAATATATATATATTGCCAAATTTGTGAATGTGTTAGTATCAATATATATATACATGTACAACAGCTGTTTCATTTTCACTATGTATTTTTAAGGGATGCATGTCAGAGGTATTTCCCATAGTGAATATTTCTGACATATGTTAATAATGTCAATACAATAAATAATAATAATGTAGAAAGGAGGTTGTGCAAGGAACATATTAGGCAACTATCAAAAAATTGTCCATTATAAAAAAAAAAAAAGAAAAATAACAATGTAATATCAGACACTTTCAAATATAATGTAACCATGTTCTTAGTGGACTATAAATGAAGAAGAATGTATTATTATATGCTATTTTATGAAATTTATTGGAAATTCATATTAAGTGTAATATGCTTCACTTAAAAACTTCTAGACATTTGGACAACAAGACGGAGTTAAGCAGGAATGGGTGATAGAAGATAGTATCGGGAACTGGTGGAGACCAAACTTTGAACCACCTCAATATCCATATGTTCCACCTCACATTACCAAACCAAAGGAACATAAAAGGTTGTTTCTTGTACAATTACAGGAAAAAGGTAATATATCAGAATATCCTTTATTCGCCTTTTATTTTATTTTATTTTATACAAATACCATGCTAATGCTTTTATTTCTAATGAATTATTTCAGCCCGGTTCGCAGTACCGAAAAATTACAAATTAGTTGCAGCGCCATTATTTGAATTGTATGATAATTCTCAAGGATATGGACCGATTATTTCTAGTTTACCACAGTCACTTTGCAGGTAAATATATTAATTAAATTTATAAATATACAAGCACAAAATATATGTCAATTATATGATACTTTAATAAATCATTATTTAATATAAACATATATATCATTTGCCCTTGTTTCAGATTTAACTTTATTTATATGTGAAAAAGGATATCGAAATATAAAAATTGGTATATTTTATTTAAGTTAATGATCTATTATTATTATTATTATTATTATTATTATTATTATTATTATTA
>JACGTP010001166.1:0-12463 GCA_023678845.1 Mischocyttarus mexicanus
GAAAATTCACAAGTTATTGTTCTTCTAGTATTTTTTAGCTTCCTATGTGTTCTACGTAACTTTGCTGTTCCTGTATTCATTTAAGTCCATTTTTCTGGATATCGTGATACCATTAAATGAAACTCGTCCACGTAATTTGATGTACCCAATGAGCAGCCTATTGGACGAGGAAAAATATTTTTTCATGCTTCTTTTTATCGAATACGCCGTATTTCTTGTGTTAGGTTGTAGTGTTATAAGTGGATTATCAATTGTCTTGGCATTGTTATTACACATTTGTGCAATGTTTCGAATTAGTGGGTAAATATTTTTACTATTGTCGTTTAAAATTTGTTTTAACACTTTGACTGTTACCCCAAAATCGCAAGTCTAGTACAAGATTTCATAGAAACTAATCTTATGATTTTCTATGGTCCAATAAATATTTGTAATTGTTCAATGGGCCACTTTTGATTTCAAAGTATATTCTAATGAACAGTAATGTTTAAAATGGATTAACTGGAAATTTTCATTTAACTTTTTATAATTTATTTAATTCAAACGCTCCGGTTACCCATGACTTCAACGTGGCAGTCAAAGTGTTAAGAAGTTGAGATCAATCAAATATTTATTTCGTTTTCGTTACAGATCTCTTTTAGACAACATACTTGAATGTAACGAGAAAGAATTAAAAGTGATCGATAATGAAGTGATTTATTCCAGGATAATACATATTATTCAAATTCACGAAAGAACGTTTCAGTAAGTATTTATAATATGGTAATAATATATTATTTTAAATAGCGATCAAATTTTAGTCTGGTTTAATTAGAAATCTTTATTTACGGTTTTATCTGTTAGATATATTGATACTTATAATACTAAATATAATATAATCATCCTAATATGGTTTACCTTCGCAATGTGTTTTATTGTAACAGCTACTATTCACGTAAGTTATTGGAATTAATTACAAGTACTTTGACATATTTTTTATTGGTTTGCTTGATGTTTCTTTTTTTATTTATCAGATCGTGAATAATTTTGATAAAAAGGAAAATATCGCTGATTTAGACTACATACCGATACTTTGTATTATCTTTCATTTGGTTTGGATTTTTATATTTTGTTACATAGGACAACATTTGAAAAACGTAAGCGAGGATATATTCTACAAAGCGTAAGAATTAATTAATTTTTATTTGAATATATGACAGATAATGTTTTATTAAAAATAAAAAGAATTCTTTCGAATGAAATAAAATGTAATTGTCGTAATTATGTTTTTCAGTAACGGTACTTCGTGGTATTTCTTTTCTAAGAAATCAAAAACGTTATTATATTTCGTGATAGCAAGAGCGAGTATACCAACTTACGTGTCAGTCGGTAATATGTTTATTGCATCTCACGAATTTTTTTCCCAGGTAAGCATAATGATCGATTAATTAATATGAAAATAATCTATTCTCATTTTTATTTATCTATCGATACATATTTATTTATATTCACTTATTTAATAATATATTTATTTTCATGATAAGCTCGTAAAAATGTCAATGTCTTATGCTATGGTCCTACATTCGAGAAACTAATATCGTTTAACTACTCTCAATTATTATAATATATGTTTATTAGCTACTCAGTTACGTAAAACAAGTTATTTTCATCGATGATAATATTCAAATGTTAACAAGCCTTTATTTTTTTTCGTGACAGATTAAATTTTGGATAATTTAATCAAATTTAAAATATTAATTTTTTATGTCCTTTTCAAATCTATTTAATTATTCTTTAGAAAATAATTAAAAATAAATCTAGTAATCCACGATGTACACAACGTTAAAAGAATGTATGTAAAATAAAGAAACTAATTCCCAAACTATCGTATATTTTATTTACAATAGTAATACGAACGAACCAACGTTTGATTACATTCTGTTACATCGAACGAGTGTTTGAAAATAATTACAACTTTGATAAAGAAAGAAAAAAAGAGAAAGAAAAATATTTTGTCGATACTGACGTGTTCGTTGCGTTACTGAAATTAAAATGTGAACGAATTAAGGTGCAATCAGAATGAAAAAATTAAAATGTAAAGTCGATGAAACAAAAGGTGTTAACTCTTTTATAAAATGAAAAAAGTAAAACAAATAAAATATACGTACGTACTATTTTATAAAAATATAAATACTCGTTCATCGAAACTTTTTGACGTATCAGACGTATTTCAATAAAGCTACTACCCTTACACGTGTAAAGAAACATTGCTATTACGCAAGTGAGAAAAAAAAAGAAGAAAATCATTGGATAGTGGGGTGTGGTAGAATAGTTGGTGGGAAAATATTGGATTGTTTGCAACGTGCGATCGAATCAAATTAAATCGATCCTAACCGTATTCTTTTTTAGATTTACAATCGTCCGTTTGTAAAATAATTTTCCTAATGTACCATAAGTGAGCAATTTTTTTTTTTCCCCCTTCTTACTTACGAATCCTAGAATCGTATGATGTATTATTTATTAGACTGGTGGACAAAGTTAAAAAAGAAAAAAAAGGATATACAATGGAATATAATGTTAGATGAATTGAGACAATGTTTGTCGATTGACTAAACTCAAGCGAGAAAAATTCACTCAATCGTGTGATAATAAAAGTAAGTATGGATGTATATCAGAGTGGTTACTATAAAGACGTTCGAAAAAATATGTGTTACTCTGGATTATGGCCTTACGATGATAAAAAAAAACGTTTATTTATTCAATGTTTTATCATATTCGTTTTATACACAAGTTTAATTTTACAGGTAAACTCTCTACTACACATCGTTCTAATAAATTTCTATTTTCTTTTTTTCTCAATTGATTGCTTAATTAAAAAATAACGTGTACGCTAAATTTCAATTTGTTTTATAGATATCGGGATTTTTGTTGTTACCATATAGTACGGAATTGTTTTTAAAATTTATCATACGCATTTCACCTTCTGTTTATAGCGCTTATGGTTACATAGTAATTTTAATTAAAAGGAAAGAAGTATGTTATCTATACTTTATTATTATTATTATAATTATTATTGTTTTTCATTGATAAATTTTCGTAACATCAGGTCAAAGTATTAATCGATCAGATTCGTAATGATTGCAATCTTGTTTTATTGAAAAATGATAAATCGAAGAAAATGATTGAAGTGTGTGGCAAAAATATAAAACAAGTAACATCGACATACATTTGTAAGAACTATTTTAATTCAAACATTAATCATTTAAGAAAATTATCCTATCCTCTTTTTATTGAATACTTCGATATTTTTCATTTCTTTCAGATTTGTTTACCTGGGTTGGAATAACACAAATATTCATTCTAATTTTATCAATCATATGGGACAAAACTATAACGATGAATGAATCAAAAATGTACAAGTATCCCATTTCAATAGGATATTATGAACAATTTCAATCAAACTTTGCTATTATTTTTCTTGCATTGTGTTTCGTACCTATTACGGAAATATTTGTGTCACTGGGTATATGCATTTTTATGATACATTTGATAGAACATAGTTGTTTGATGTTCTCTATCAATGGGTATGTAAAACGTGTACAATGTTACCTCTCCCCCCCCCCCCTCCCCCACATTGACTATTTCAATAGAAACGAGTTATTAAAACAAATACCCAACTCATTTGTTTTTCTTTTTACAGAAATCTGTTTGAACAACATACACTTGTCGAGAAGAAAAGTAAATCAGGGATTACTCAAAATGTTCAAATATATAATATGCTCGTAACAATTATTAAATATCATAATCAAAACATAAGGTGTTTTTATAAGATTATATAATATTTTATGTTTTTAATTAATTTTCTACTTGATTATTACATTCTTATATTTGTGTGTGTCTTTTTCGATGAAGATTTCTCAACGATATAAACGACATTTTCGAAAAGAACAGTCTGTGTGCAATATTATTGTCACTTTGTGTACTTACCATAGATTTGTTGTACGTAAGTATAATATATTTTTTAAATAAATATTAATATTGACTACTCTAACAATCATCGATGGGACGATTTTTCGTTTTCAGTTTTTCGACATAAAATACATGGTGAAAGAATACAACGAGGTTTTTTTAAACATAAGCCTATTGATAGGACATTTACTTTTCCTGATTGTATTTTGTCACAAGGGTCAATGCATATCTAATCACGGTAGTAATTTTTTCATGAAAGTGTTAGTATTGTCATTATTATTTTTATAATATGATAATATTTATTAATAGAAAGAAACGTGTGATATTAGTTTTGTAATTACAGATACAATTATCAGTGGTACGTTACATCACCTGAACTTCAAAGAATGTATTTGTTAATATTAATGAAGAGCATTGATCCTATTTATATATCTGTTGGAAAAGTATTCAGATTTTCTTACGAATTAATAGCATCGGTGAGAATGTTTTATCTATTAATTTCTTTTTTTTTTCAAAAATTTACAAGAATTTCTTTGTTTAAGATTTTGAACACATCGATATCGTACGCCTTAGTACTTCATTCGCGATAATCCATGGGTGAATTGAAATAATTTAAGTCTCGTGTCAAATAAAAAAAAAAGTATAAAAATGGGAAAATATTTGTATTTGTTTTTTAAATAAAAGTGACGAGATACTTGTGCATAATCGGATGTCACCAATTTTTCAATATCAATAATAATTTCTATTGTCATATATATACATTTCTAAATGTTATATATTATAATAGATTATGATTCAAATAAACAATTGAATTTTTATATAAAATATGTAATTAAATTTTGAGAAATAATTTTAACGTATACAAAATAAAAAGAATATACTACATTTATAATAATCATCCTTCTTTCAAATAAATAATTAATAACAAATAACATATAAATTGATGTATAATATAAAAACAAGAAAATGACAGAAATTGGTGATAAACAAGAACTTATCTGAAAAGGAAAACAACGGAAAACAACCCGTTAATTAAAAAAAAAAAGAAAAGAACAAACTGGTAACGTTTGTACTGTGTTGCTGTTTTTAATTTACAAGAAGAGAAGTCTCATCTAATTGTAAGTTTTCTTACTTTCAAGAAGAAACAAAAAGTGTACCATTAAGGATGTATAATACAAACATATATTCGTGTAAACACATACGAAGAAACAATTAAGGGTACACAACCAACAACTAACCAACCAAGAGGGATCCGACTTTTCTACGTTGTAGTAGTAGTAGTAATAGTAGTAGTTGATAGTTGCAGTTGCAGTTGCAGTTGCAGTTGTAGTTGTCGCGACGTATCACGAACTTGGTAATCTTCTTTCTAGAGCTTAAAACTCAGCGGCAAATCTAGAAACTGGATTTTCTTCTAGTGTATGTCATATAGTCGGTAAATATATACTTACATATATATATTATATATATGTATATACACACAGAGGCGTATTAAACGATCATACACGTAATGGCGAGGGTGAAATAACGAGATCCAAGTGCAGTTCCCGAAACTCGAAACTACTTCACGGTAGGGGCCACTCAACGAGGCCGGAGTGCATTAGGAAAATTGGAGTACCTCCAACAACTACGAGGCGTCAGATCGGTCAGTGGACTTGCTGGTGGTGTTGTGCTGTGTTGTCCCTGGTACAAAGCCACCCCTATTCTTCAAACCTTGGTTCAACCCCATTTCATCCTACCCCATCCAAAAACTTATGGCTTGTACCAAACTCTATGACTAATTGTTTTTTGTCTTATCAAAGATATACTCTTCTCTCTCTCTCTCTCCTCTCCTCTCGTTTACTTACTGGCTAACAATACCTGACGTAACCCTGACGTAACCCTAACAAAACTTTTCATTTTCTTCCTATCTTTAGTCTTTCTTATCAACTAATTACGAATCTTGTAATAAAACAAGACGTTCATAGTTTAACATATACGAAATTACTGATACTTATCTAACCTTTAACATAATTCTGTTATTCTGTAACCAACTCAATTCCAGTTTATTTCAGAACCGAGATTTGCTATAAAAAATAAAATAAAAGGAAAGGATAGAGGAGAACTTAAAACACTGATGAGTTTAACCCGAACCGATAAAGAGTCGATGAACTGACTATATCGTTAGGGAACTTTACGTTTCTCTCTGCTCATTTACGATCACGTTATTGCAATAGCTGTTTGTGTTTTAGCGTAAACGTAAAAGCTTCACATGGATATATATATATATATATATATATATCCGAGGTAAAAGCGTGATTTTGTTTGTTTCCATTAGTTAAACTCGATAAAGATGATATTTCAAGCATACATAGTTCATTCGTTCGAATATTAACAATAAATTCGAGTAAACATCTAACGTAAAAAAGTATATAATATATATGCAAATTCATAGTTCAGCAAAATTCCGATAAATGTTAGATTATATTCATTGACCCGAATGTTTTCTATACATTCTCAACAATATTCAAACAAATTATTCGATCTAACGAAACATCGTGTAAAGCTTCTTTGTGTATGTGTATGTGTATGTGTATGTGTGTGTGTGTATGGGTCTGTGAATACGTCGAGCAATAGTAAATTTCCGGAACCAGTCACGAGTTTCATAAATTAAACACACCTGCGTTAAACGAAAAGCACAACGCTTGCGGTATGCATACTATATAATAATATTAATACAATATACGCGTATATACATTTATAAATTTTTCTAAAGAGAGAAGAGGGGTAGAGAAAGGAGGAAAAGAAGTGATATTGCGATACGAAGTTACCTAAATCTCTCATTATTTTGAACATTCGCTCTTAACAATGTTGATATTATTATTATTATTTTGATTTTAATTTTAATAATTATTATTATTGTTATTTATTCGTATATAATTAACGTAAGTTTTAAGTTGCTCTAGTTGCAAGTAAATATGATAAAAATTCAACTTATTTTGTATATGTGTGTATGTGTGTGTGTTCGTGCTTGACCGCGAGCGAATGTTAATTTATTCTTAGGTCAATTAAGGGACGAGGCAGATGAGATAAGTAAATTGCAAGAGTTTTTTGATAGAACCACGCGACGGCGGACGTTCGGGGAAAGAAAAATGAAGAAGAAAAATGAACGAGACGAGGATGTACGTTGGAAAAAGTGTATGGTTGGTTTACGGTGGTCGTACTAAAGGTGGAGGAGTGGAAAACGCGTGACAGGAATATTAAATTAAATTCTTTCCTACTTTTACGCTTGCTTGCTTGCTTGCTTGCTTGCTTGCTTGAAGCATAGGCGAAATCGATTATTCAGATTAAAAAGAACAAGAATAGAAAAGAAAGAAAAATGTAGAATATATTCTTTAAATAACGAACATTTCTTTCGATCGTGTAGAATAAACCTAACTGTGTTAAAAGAAAAAAAAAAGTAGATTGATTGAATTATTAAAAATGTACGTCGAAGGTTTGTTTGATTTTTAAAATCATTTTTACCTTCTTTCTATCAGTTCGATAAGTACGTACGAGGAAGAAAACAACATAATTTATAAATAATAATAATAATAATAATAATATATTTATAATAAGCC
The DNA here is from genome assembly GCA_023678845.1 of Mischocyttarus mexicanus. Lineage (NCBI taxonomy): Eukaryota > Metazoa > Arthropoda > Insecta > Hymenoptera > Vespidae > Mischocyttarus > Mischocyttarus mexicanus. The sequence goes on from JACGTP010001166.1 coordinate 7,542, forward strand.
TTGATAATATGTGATGAACATAAAATATTCATTGAAAATAATATCTGTTTTAGGAAGATACGAATATTTAGTTTTCTCCACTTGGAAAAAATCAAAATCATCTTAACAGAGGGGTGGAACAAAAAAGAAGATGGTAAAAGCTTTCCCCTTTGGATTTTCTTTTCTTCTTTACGTGCGAAGATAGCAGAATTCGATAAGGGTATAAATATTCATCGAGTGACGTTGTATCCCCGATGCAGCATTTTTACGCGTTTCTCTATTCCATCGGTGTGAGAACTGATACTCATAAAAAAAAGAAAAAGGTAAGAGCCATGGTGTTATCTTAAAAAGAAACCTATATATATGTATCTATGTTTCTATATGTTTACGTAAATCGTTGCTATTTCTTTCTTTCTTTCACTGTGCTTTTTGTGTTACATTTGCTTCCAGTTTCTCTTAAACAATAGTTTCTATAAAAAAGTAAGAATTAACAAATTAATTATTAAAACAAATAAATAAATAACAATAAATATAATTATAATTTTATTTATTATTTTATAAAATTATATAAATTTTATAAAGTATTGCGTGTGGGAAATACTTCAAAAAAAAAACGCTAAACTAGCACATTTTTGATGTGAATATGGGAAAATACAAAGATAAACTAAAAACTATCCCGTCCACCACGTTATCATCTTTGCAGAATTTCATGGTACGAGAGAGAAGTGAAAAGAATAGAAAAAAAAAATAATAATAATAGAAAAGGGACGTGCCACGATCGCGTCGTTATTTTTTCAGCCGTGCGGATTGAATCTTCGAAAGAATTATTACGAGAAGTTAAATATAGTTCAAATAATTTTTCTTGTTTTTACGTTAGAAATACTAAATCTTTGTTAAACCGAAGATTCGATTTCTAATTTCTTTTTTCTTTTTGTATCATATTTACTTTAAATCATAGTTTCTTTTACATAAAATCCTATGCACTCGGTGTACTCGCGTTCGCGTTTTATCAAAACCATATCAATGAAAATATTTGTAAATATTTGTTTACTAATATACACCATAAATAACAACTATCGATAATCAAATGCAATGTTCGTTTCTCTTTTATTTTAAACTTCAAATATAAAACTAATGCAAACTTAATCAAAAATAAATGAAGAATTGTAATATTAAAAGTAAACAAGAATTTGAATTATTCTGTCACTTTCGATTACAAGAAAAATAAAAACAGATATTGAAAATAAATGTCTTTTGTGTTTGAATTTTTTTTTCAATACGATCAGAACAGATAAAAAGCAACTGAGTACGAAAATTGAGTTGCTAATGTAATTAGAATGAATGATTTGTAGTCAATCGTTTTGTCGGAGTCAAACGTTTCGATGGTTTTAGTAGTAGAGATATATACATATACATACATATATAGTCGGTACATATCCGCTCACGGTTTTCGATAATCTTATAAATTAAGCACGGAACGTAAGTCCCAAAGGGATGCATCGCTACACTGCATATAATGCCACCGTAATCGAATCACTTACGCGGTTTTACCGCAGCAGTTCTACTTCCATAATGCGTTTAACGTTCTCTCTCTCTCTCTCTTTCTCTCTCTCTCTCTCTCTCTTACTCACTCATTCTCTTTCTGTTTCTCTCACACTCTCTCAGCTGTTTCGAGAAACCATAAATTTTCAACGAATCGTTCCAAACGTAGATACTAAATTTATTGTCTCGCTTACTTTAGTTCTCCGTGCAATAATAAAAATAAAAATCACAATTACGTTAGAGGAAAGACGAACGTTTTAAAATACGAGAATATAAAAAAATTTACAAGGGTATGAAAAAATATTGCAAGATAGGAGGAAGTACGAATAAAAAATAAATTAATAATATTTGTTTAAATATAAAATAACAAAGAGGTATACAAATTTCTAATAGATTTTCAATATTGAACTAACGTTAATAAATAAATAAATATTAGAAATATTGCAACCATCACCAAATTGGAAGAACGTCGAAGATTTTTTCTGCAACAAAAAAAAAGGAAAAAACAAATATTTACGAATACTCTACCACCTCTTCCCCCACGAATCTCCCACCCCATTTATTCATCTCGTCATATTGTAGGTTAATTCGATCGATCAAGTTTAAACAAGCAAACGAAAGTAAAACGCAAGGTAAATCTTTACCTCCTATGAAATTCCATGCATCGAATATGTACACTCACTCTCTGTTCTTTGTTTTACGTGGCCTCCTTTTCTCTCTCTCTCTCTCTCTCTCTCTCACTCTCTCTTTCTCTCTCTCTCTCTTCTATCCGACACTTCCAATATGTTATCTAAGATTCCACGTTGCCTTCCCACGCTTTTCGACGTTCACCTAAATTACATCGATCGCTTTGAAGAACAGACACTTTTCTGTACACATATGCGCGGATCGAAATATAAATAATATTTCGATTGGCCTTGAGACCAAGTTTATCGTATGTACATATATATATATATAGTTTTCGAATCAAAAATATATGTTAGGACTACGCAGGTTGTTTTAACAATGGTTTGTATACATTATTTCAAAACGTGTTGTTTGATCGTAACACGGAGTATATGGAATATACGAAAAATTATATAAGTATTACATACGTAAACCTTTCTTATATCGATAATAATAAAAATGTTAATTAATATGTGAAGAAAAAAAATCATTCTTTCTTATAAATTCTAATATATTAGATTGATGGAAAAAGAATTGTCGGATTTTTAGCTACGATCCAATAGTAAAAATCCGACAATTTTTTTCCCACCAACTCAATATTTACAAAATATATACTACGTAACTACGAAACTCTTATGCTAGATATTTTTTAATAACATCACTCATTTATCGTCAATTTACGTGTTTTATATAATAAAAACAACAAAAAAATGACTATGTTAAAAAAGAATTAAACCAAACTCAAATATACTTTTCAACGATCACTCGGGTATTAGCATAAAAAAAAAATTCCCCTACGGATGATTACATTAAAAAGGAAGAAAAAGAAAAAAAAAAAGTGAAAAAGAGAAGAATAAAAAAAAGTGATCCAAATTTTCTCTACCCTAAAACGAACTGAAATATTCGTAGGTGAGATAAAGGAGGATAGAGAAACTAGAGGTAGTAGTAGTAGTAGTAGTGATAGTAGTAGTAGGACAATGAGGAGAGAACGTTAAAGGATAAACTCGGACCGCGTAATAGAGAAGGTTGAAGTGCAAAAGGCGGAGCACCGGATTAGCAGCGGTTCGTCCGAGCTTTTATCGTCGATTGGCCCCGGTGGAAAAGTCTATGGGAATGGAGACTGGGTAGTAGAGGGAAAAACGAGGGGAATGAGGGGGAAATGGTGGTGCGGAATGCAGCGTCGAGCTTGACAGGAACGGTATTAATCCGGCACGAAGGACCGTAAATTTATTCCAATCCTGTATTCTGCGTCAGCGTGCCCTCGCTAAAGGCCTTCCCCCTCCACCTTCACCTCTCCCAAATTCACCCTAAACCACCCTCATCCTACTCCTTCTCTCTTTCTCTCTCTCAGTTTATCTGTCTATCTATCTCTTTTCTACCACTACCACTACTACTCTTCTTTCACATCTCACCAACACCATCATCACCACTACCATTGCACGCTAAGAGACGAATCCAAATCGAGCTCGCGTTATCCTAGTCACGTTCGCTTAGTTTTCTTTTCGATTCTTTTCTTCCGACGACGAAAACGGGCACCCTCCACCCCTTCAGCCCCTTCTTCTTCTTCTTCTTCTACCACTACTTCTATCCAATCCCTCCTCTTTACCCTTACCCATACTTATATTCTTTTTTTTTATTTTAGTTCTTTATTTTTTTTACTTCTTTACTTACTTGCTTCCTTCCTTCCTTCCTTCCTTCCTTCCTTTCTATTCGAAAGTTTCAAAAGACGTTACTTATTCTTGTCCCTTTTTCTTCTCGCTTCTTAAAATCCTTTTCTTCAAAGTGTCGCGGTTTGTTTGTCGGATTGAGACCAACGAGGAAGGAACGAGAAGAGATAAACAGGAGTAACACACATGCAAGGTTGTGTAGTACTTTACTTCACGTTTTTATATTTAATGAAAAAAAAAAAGATTTTATTTCTAAGATTTTATGTATTTGCTTTCTATTGGTGATTATTTTGATTGATAAATGAACATTTATTAATATTAAATATATATATATATATATTTAAATTATTATTATTAAATGTTTCCATGATTTCTGTACAAAATACCGGGTAAGAATATTCTAGGAATAATTTCTACTCGAAACTATAGTACATTTAGATACTTATCTAAATTGCTGGATATACTAACACCACTACTATTACTCTTTTCCCTCACTTTACGTCTTTATTTAGTGATTTCGTGGTAGTGTAAGGTATTTATTCGATGCTTACGAAACGGTAAACGTCTCGCGAGAAAAAAAACGTATTCGTTGGTTAAAAGCAAAAAATTCAGACTTAGGGGATAGAAAAAAGAAAAGAAATCAAGAATAAAGAAGAAGAAGAAGGAAGAAAAAGTGTTGACGTTTCTACAACACGTGGTTATACTTTATGTTAGGGTATTACACGCATTACCCTTTTTGTAGGAATTTAACGAGTGAATTAAAAAGCAAACAATGAATGAAAACAAAATAAAAACGAGAGAGAGAGAGAGTAGGAAAAATAAATGAAAGGAAATAAACCGTAACCCAGTTTTAGTAATGTCATGAAGAAATTTCTCACGCGTGTTAAATCTTTGTTGTGGTTTTACTGCATCGAAAGTATGAGATAAAACAACAAAAAAAAAAAAGAAAATACGTCAAATTAGTAGTCGAGAATATCCAATAAAATCCCTACGATCGTTTCGTTAGAAATAACAACCACTCTCCTTCTTTCCCTTCCCCTCACCCTTCCATACTTTTTCTTACATCTT
>JACGTP010001167.1:0-12453 GCA_023678845.1 Mischocyttarus mexicanus
AACATAATTACCAATACTATATCATTCACGTTTTTTATACGTCTTTTCTAAGATCGAGGAGCATCGGTTGCAATTTGAAACGCCATTCGCATTACATAGTACTCGTTGAAATAATATTGACATAGCTTTTTTACTGACAGTACAGTGGGTCTCCTTGTGACTTCTAACGAAACGATAAGTTAATCTCTATCATAGTCTGTAAATACAAAGACCGACGAATAAACTGTTACGCCTTATCATTTCGTAGCAACGTCGGACGACGATAACTTGCCTGATGCATTATTTCGCACTAACGAGAACACTAATTTCGCAGTTGTCGTCTCTTATCGAGTTTATTATCGTCATCTCGGTCAACGTTTAATGCCACTGTCGTCGTCGTCATCATTGCTATCATCGTTCATCAGAATAGAGAAATAATGCGAAACATTTTTTTACAAATATTTATATTTAATACTTTAAAAAAACATATTATATATCTTCTTCTTATTATTATTATTATTATTATTATTATTATTATTAAATAATAATAATAATTTTATTCATCCCTTCGTAGAACGTTCGTATCCTCTAACTCTTCTCCTTCTTCTCTCATTACTTTGCAAGAAATTTAGGCTGTAGCAATTAAAAAGCGAGCCAATATTGCATTAAAAGAAAAAAAAAGAGAAAAAAAGAAGGGAGATAGAAAGATAAATAGAAAGAGAAAAAGAATGTAAGAAAGTGCACAAGCGTAGCGTTTTAGCTCGAGCGCATGTATTTCATCGTATATTCCTGGTGTACAAGAAGACGTAGCAATTTTATCGGAGCCGGTGGCATCGTGCACCGGCGATCCAGTAAAATATGACAGGACCGTAATCACGCTCGCGCGAGCAGGAAGAAAGAGTAAGAAAGAGAAAGAGAGATAGATAAAATGAGAAAAAGGAAGAAGAAAAGGAGAGAGAGAGAGAGGGGAGGAGGGAGGTAAGAAGGAGGGAAAGGTAGAGAAAGCTGCACCTAGCTCGGTCCCAAGCTTCTTGTTTCGGCCCATTGCTTGGCCAAACTCTTTCGCGTCTCCCCTCCGATAGCCCTCGGTCCTCTTCCCTGCACAGCCAGATTTCTTTCGTCCCCCTTTTCTCTTCTACGTCCTCCTCCCCCCCTCTTCCCGTCTTCTCCTCCTCTTTTTCCTCCTACTTCTCCCTTACTACTACTACTACTACTACTACTATTACTTCTTCTTCGTCTTTTCTTTCTTCTTCTTCTTCTTCTCCATCTTCTTCTTCTTCTTCTTCTTCTTCTTCTTCTTCTACTACTACTACTATTCCCCTCCACGTTCGAAAGATCCTTTTTCTCTTTCGTCACGTTTCGTGCCATCGCGGCACGACCGCAGAGTTGCATTTCCGTCATGCACGCTTCGTGAATCCTACCGAAAAGACTGCGATTTCTTCGACCGCGCCACATCACCTCCCAACCCTCCCCCCTTGCCGCCGCCACCCGCCCCTCCTTCTTGTCCCTTACCTCACCTTTACCTTCCTCTTTTCTTTTGCTAGCGGAAACAGAAGGAGAGGTGGACCTCTTGGCTCGATCGCTTATTTAATCTTTTTGCTCTTCCCCTCACCTCCCCTCTCTCTCTCTCTCCCTTTTGTTCGTATCGTATATACGAGAATGAATATAAACATATATGTATCTATCTATCTATGTATATATAATATATCATCTATGTGTTTCTCAGAGAAAATCACTTACTAACGTTTATGCTAATATAGGAATTTTAATGCGAGGGGGGGGGGGGGAATACTTTTTGTTAATTTTCTTTCACGCATTACTAAATGTATGCTTTTTATTATGGGATAATTTTAACTAGTAAAGCCAAATTGTCTATAAAATTTCAAACAATTTTAAACTACGCGAATTATTTTCAAAGAAAAGTCTAGTTAAGTGATTAGAGATAGAGTTTCTCTATTGATTTAAAGGATTATATTATAAGTTTCTTTCGAAAACTATGAAAACGAAAACTAAAATAAAATAAATGGAAACAATGAATGCACGTTAATCCGTTGTTATCTTTTCCTGTCCCTTTGAAAACGGATTTTCTATTATTCTTGCTATTTCTATCGACTTTGAACTCTTGGCACGTTGAAACTTCAAAAATTTTAACTACTCGTCTCTTTTTGTTCTTTTTTTTTTTGTGAATTCATATATTATCTAGTAGTTATTTCCTAAAAAAAAAAAATAAGAAAACTAATTTCTTTTTTATATACTATCTTTAAAACACCTTGTTATATTATCGCGATTTTAACTGAATACATTAATATTTATCGTACATTTTATTTCTATCCTTTTTATTTGTCTACAATTGCACGGGTTAATTTTTAGATCTTCGAAAAGAGATTTAAAATAAAAAACATTTCATGCGGATGCATGGCTTGTACAAGGCTTAAATGCGTTTAGATAATGTCCAGACGAGTTTACGAAGAACGAGATTCCTCGAGATCGTGGCAAACAGATAACAACGGGCGACGACGCTACGATATCTTCTATCGCGTCGGAAATATTTTCTTCTACCTAATACGAAAAGGAGAAAGAAAAGAAAATAAAAAGAAGAAGAAGAATAAGAAGACTTCGTTCTCCGTAGAATTGGATATGGTCCTCGAAGTTAGTATTCTCTAAGGCTCCCCACCACCACCATCACCACCACCACCCATAAGCTCCCACCTCTTTTCGCCAGAATCTTTCTCCACTCCTCTTTTCTCTTCGATGTCTCTTTATTCATCTTCCTCCCGGCCCTTCCGATCGGCCCTTTCTCGCGTCGCGATTCTTATCCCTTCTTTAGTGGCGAGCAAAGAAGTTGTCTCTCTGTTCCCAACTCGAGTTATGCTTACAAGAGAGAATGAAAGAGATAGAGAGAGAGAGAAAAAGAGAGAGAGAACAACTACCACCGCGAAATAGCCGACTATCCGAAGGGGCCGCCGGTAAATAACTATAATTTCTTTCGGAACCAGCTACATTCGGGGGTTGAGTAGACTAAGAGAAAGAAAAAAGGGAGAAAGACGGTTAGGTGGGGAGGTGGGCAGAAACGAAAAGAAGAGAAGAGAAGAGAGGAAGGTAGAAAAGAAGAAGAAGAAGAAGAGGAAGATGATGATGATGATGATGATGATGAAGAAGAAGAAGAAGAAGAAGAAGAAGGAGTAGAAGACGACGACGAAAGAGAAGAAGAAGAAGAAGAAGAAGGAGTAGAAGACGACGACGAAAGAGAAGAAGAAGAAGAAGAAGAAGGAGTAGAAGACGACGACGAAAGAGAAGAAGAAGAAGAAGCGAGGTTAGGTCCGCGGGGCTGACCAGATGAAGTAGAAAGTGGAGGGGATGAAAGCGGGCCCAACCGAGTGCATCGACCCTTACTCCTTAGGTCAACTACCCCACGAACGGACGAAACCGCGGAGAAGCGATCGAGTGAACAGCTCTCTCGCGCGCGCGAGTGCACGAGCGCACGAGCGCATGCACGGATGAACACAACACGCAAACGGCAGAGGTGCAGAGACGACGTATGTAAGAGACCAACTTGGAGAGCAAAGAATGAACAGACGAACCGAGGAGGAACTCTTAGGTACGACGTGTAACGTGCATCGGAGTAAAAGAAGGTATTGGGTAAGTATCATCATCCAAGGAGAGAAGAAATGAGAATAAAAGAGAATCGTGATCGCCGAAATGCGAATACCGTTGCTCAGGCACCGAGATACTAAGAAAAATCTACCGTCTTTGAAGGGAAGGCATCATCTTCTACCTTATTCAAGGCTAAAGGTGCCGAGGGGTTGCTGCGATCGCAAATCCGATCCGATCCGAACTGATGTGTATGAAATAAAAGAGAGAAAGAATGAGAGTTAAGAAGAAGTTTTCTCGATCGTAAATTATCAAATGCCACGCAACGACTCTCTTCCCTGCTATCTCTCCGTTGCAATAACTTTTCAATAAGAGATAATACATGTTAGTCCGACCCATTCCATAATCAATCTATCTCATGTATAATGATAAAGAGAAAAAGAATTTTACTTTTCGACGATAACGAAAGAAAAATGTTTCGAATTCTTTCGAATTAAAACACGTTTTTCAGATTTCGAAAATAGATAATGTTACTTATTAACACTAATCTCTACTTTAAAATATACTTGTGTATATAGTTAAATATTAGGATGGACCGGAAAGTAATGTAGTTATTTATTTATATTTTGGCACCACTTAGAAATAGACTCTGATTAGCTGATAAATGATAAACAAATATTGATATGCTCAGAAACAACATCATTTTCTAGTCCATCTAATATTTGTATTTGTTATGTTGAAAAATTAATATACATAACACACGTTCTATCATTCTTTCTCGTATCAACTTTTTCTCTCTCTCTAACTCTTTGAATATTATATATATATATAAATGGTATTGTACATCTTGCATTAAAAATATTTCCCTCGGAGATATTTCCCCCATTGATGATCGATCGAATCAAATGAAATCCTTAGCTAAATTCCATTTTGATAGTTAACGAAAATTTTTTCGAGTAAATTTCACCTCCAGGAAGAAAGTACGTACCTACGCTCGAACAACACGTGGTAAAAGGCAATCCCGAGTGGTAACGGTAGTAGCGTAACAAGAGAACGCTGATTGGGACGATTCGGAGAGATGCAGCAGCAACAGGTATGTATATACCTGTAGGTACGTAGGTAGGTAGGTATATATCCACATGCGGAGATACAAAATGTATACATACATACATACATACATACATACGTACGTACGTACGTACGTACGTACAATCGTATACATAATATACTTTCTTGCATCGAAAGAAAGAAAGAATGAAAGAAAGAAAGAAAAAATCGTTGTAGAGAAACAATCGCGATAACGTTATTTATCTCTCGGTTCTCGCGGATAGTGGCCTTCAAATTCAAATTAAGAGGAACGTGAAATTCTCTCGATGCAAAACTGCTTGGGCTAATTTGCCTTTCACGAGAATGTTGTGTTGTGTTGTGTTATATTACGTTGTGTGTAGCGAGAACACAAGAAGGAGAGTTTCGCGCAGCCAGTAGCCCGCAGCACTATGCTCGGTCTTCCGTGCATCGACGAAAATCGTTGAAGAAACCAACCGAAGATCGAGGTTACTGCCCCGAACTTTCTAATATCGCATGCCCGCCAGTTCGTTCGACTTTATTGCATTGGTACAGCAGTGCGTCCAACGTTGCCAAAGGGGCAATGGTGCGCTTTGCAACCAAATGTTCGAAAGCCACTATGACTTTTGACGAGAAGATAATCGAAGAAAGTGCTGTTGCACGTGCATAAATGCATAAAGATAATATTGCATGAATGCATGCATGCATCCATCCATCCATCCATCCATCCATCCATCTATCCGTCCGTCCGTCCGTCCGTGCATGCATGCATTCATGCATGCATGTGCATACATATATAATTTTGAAGCGTAAATTAGAAATTAGGACGGATGAGAGAGTGGGGGGAGGGGGTAAAGAGAAAGAGAGAGAGAGAGTATCGATACTCTCGTTTTTATCGTTGGCACGCGGGTTACGTCGGTTACTATCGACGAGAAGAGAATAAAGAGAGGGCGGAAGGAGGGAGGGAGGGAGTGAGAGAGAGAGAGAGAGAGAGAGAGAGAAGAGCGTAGAGGAGAAACAGCAGAGTCAGTAATCGCGAAGCGTCAGATACCGGATGAAGGTTATAAATAAGCCGTTTTGACGACGGCATCCATCCCGTCGCCTATGCAAATGAAATAACTACGATCGGATCGACGAAGCTCGATCTAATTATTCACTTTCTAGATGCTCCTCTTCTTCTTCTTCTTGTTCTTCTCCATCTCTTCCTCGTGATGCAAAAGCTATCGATTGAAAAAGTAGGCCACGAGAGGGGAAGGAAAAAATTGAAAAGAAAAGAAACGAAGAGGCAGAAGAAGATGAAGAAGGCGTAACACGGTTGATTGCTAGAAACGTCATTACTCATCACGTTGTCAATTTATTGAAGTATTTTGTACGATAAAAGTTGCCGCTTTTTTTATTCGGTGAACTCTATTCGACCAAACCAAGCCATTTTTAAGCCACGTACACGTAGCTATGGAATTCGAAATTTATTTTTTTGTATTATCTATTAAAAGTTTATGAAATAAATAAATGTAAAGGAAAAAAAACAAACCAATAATATCTATCTACCTATTTATATCTATCTATCTATCTATCTATCATCAATCGTTCCTAACGTCTAGCTAATAACACGCAAAAAAAAAAAAAAGAAAAACTGATTCGCTTCTCGTACGATCATCAAGCTTCTCCTCCCATGCAACAGTGAAACGAAGTTTAAAAATAACGATGCTGCCGGTTGTACCACTTTCCAGAGTTATTTCAATCGTTCGTAGTAGTGTTGGTAATAGATAGTTAACATTTCTTCTTTTTTTTTTTTGTTGCGACTTGATTTGTACGAATTTAAATACGTCGATCGTACGTACGTATGTATATATACATACCTAATATCTAATAATATATTTATAATACGTATGTAGGAAAATGATGAGCCAAGACACAAGACCATTGTGAAAGACTCCAATTGGGTCGCAACGCGGATAGGATCATCAAATCAATTGCATACAGAAAAAAATCGATATACATACTTATATATATATATTAGTATGCATTATAAAAGAATGCAAGAGAAAAATGTCGACGTGGCCGAACGACGAAATCTAAACCGTCGAAAATCATGGAGGGAACGTGTAGAATCCAAGCACATGACCGCACCACGAAGAAGTAGAAGACGAAGAAGAAGAAGAAGAAGAAGAGGTGGAGAGAAGAAGGAAAGAAAAAGAGAGAAAAAGAGAGGAGAGGAGTGGTGAGGAGAGAAGAGAAGAGAAAAGAAGAGAAGAGGAGAAGAAGAAGAAGAGGGACCAGGGGGGTGTAGAGGGGTGTAGAGGGTAGGAGCAAAAAAGCAAAGTGGAATCGGGCACACGCGGTTCGTGCAGACGGTTAAGGTCTAACGCAATTGCAGTTTGCCTCGTGGCTACGTGCAGCGCGCGGTGTTGAAGAAGGGGGTAGGCAAGGGGGATCAGGAGGATGAGGGGCGGGTCGGTCGGCAGGGGGGTGGGGCGGGGGTTGGTCGGTGGGCCGACGGGGGCGGGGGAGCAGTTCTGAGCGTAGCGCAGCGCAGTGACGGCAGCATAGGGGCAATAGAGGGCAACGCACCCGGTCAGCCTTGGCATGAATTGAGTCTAGCAACGCGAAAGTGAGGTTAGCCGATGCAGTTGCGCCGGCCAGATAGTCCTCTCCTTTACAAAAGGGCGTATCTCCGGAATATTTCTGCACGGCTTCGATACCCACCAAGCTTTCCCTTCTCCCAAACCTTTCTACTTCGTTTCTCTTCCTTCCCTCTCTTTTCGTTATCCCTTCATCTTCATCTTCATCTTCATCTTTTGTTTTCGTTTTTATTTTCTTTTCTTTATCTCGCCATCAATGAAGAAGATTTAACTTCAACTTCAATTTCATTTTCTCATCGTCATCTTCCTTTAATTTTCTATTTCTTTTCTTTCTCCTCGTGGCATAGATGAAAATTCAACTTTCCTTATCTTTTATCTCTCGTTGTTTTTATTATCTATGAAATAGTAATACTATTTTATTCACAATCAATTGGTTTTACACCCGAACGCATTTCAATATTACGTTTCTATTTTCTTCGACGTTCCGTTCATCGATCGTTATCTTTTTCATCGTATACTCCCAATCTATGTACCATATATATATACATATAGTGAATATGTATATATGTATGTATGTATGTATGTATGTATGTATGTATGTATTGAACGAAGGAAGCAACGGACATCACATCCGTGTTCCGAGAAACGCCTCGCCATACGTAAGGCTGCAATTTATGAGATTGCAATTGAACGACATATGTTAATTCTCGGAGTCGAACGGTTCGGGTCAACGTTCTTTCTACCTTCGAATAATCTAAAAAAAAAAAGAAACAAAACGAAATGAAACGAAACGATACGATTAAATGAAAAGAAAAAATATCATTTAAAATGGTACCGTAATTTTGATGTTATATAAAATAACATATTAAAATAATATTTAAATATATGGGAACATTTGCACATTAGATTAAATCGGTAATAAAATCGAGATCGGGGAATAAAAATCTCGAAATAAGAGCTGAAAGAAAGAAAAAGAAAGAGAAAGAGAGAGTATTTAACTCGTTTTTTTTTTAGTAGGAAAGATAAAAGATGAAAATAGCTAAGTATATATTTACATATGTGCAATTCACGCGAGCAAGAATATATCCGATGTTCTTTCTTGAACCGAGTACCGTTGCACGCGCCTCTCTTCCTTCTTTGACGGTGCAACGAGGGGAATGTTAGTCGTCGTCGTCGTCGTCGTCGTCGGTGGTAAATGCAGAAGGAAAGGATAGATAAAACAAATAAAGAGCGAGAGAGATGAAGAAAGGAAAAGAGCGCGGTTGGGTGGGGGTAGCCGCAGAACGCGTCGAGCCGGATTGGAGAAGACTAAAAGCGCAGCTAAGGGGTGGGGATCGCAGGCTGCTTTTGAAAAAACCGCGAAGCTTTAAGAAGGCACGCCATGACCCCCACCACCGAGTACTACGCAGGCAACTAGCGTCCGACATAGACAAGCGCCGCCGTTTTCCTATTCTCTTACAAATAGTTTACGCGTACACGGTGGATGAAATAGTTATTTTTCCCCCCCCGATAATCGTGCTTTATAACAAAAACAAAAAAATATCTTCTAAACCAAGTTTTATATCGTGGTATATTTTATATTTTTAATTTCAAATATATTTTTGTTCCCTTTTATAATTTCGAAATTTAATTCTAATATAATTTGTCTTGTATTAACCAGTTTAGCTGTGTTGATCAACGATTATATTCGTTGACGTAGAAATAACCAATATTAATCGATATATGTTTTTGTGTCATAACGAATATCGCTGCTACGTTTATGCGAGAAAAAAAAATAATAATAATTTATATACATTTGATATTTTTAAATGTTTATTTTAGTGTAAACTAAAATATATATATACATTCGTTAATTTCAAGATTGTTCAAATATTTGAAAAACTAACACGAAAAAAGATAAAATATCAATAATTATTATACGAAATTACTTTGTATATACGATTTATAGTGTGAACAAAGTAATAGAAATTCGGCTAACTTAATCTAACGTTACACTTTACAATCGGGAAACATTTTCGAGATTATATACCAAAAACATATTCGAAAAAAAGTAATCCTAGACAAAGATGTTTAGTTTGTTGCAAGCAAATATATTCGAAAGAATAAAGATATTTGGTGTTCGATTTGCAAAGTGCTATTATGTATTATATTGCATCTTGTTTTATTTAAAATATCATTCAAAAACAATAGATTCAATTTCTAACTAATCACTTTTCTAAATAATATAAATTTCGTTCTGTTATATGAAAACTATATGTTTAAAAATTAAGTAAACCAATTAATTTCAATACTGAAATTATTCATTTTATAAAAAAAAATAAAACAATCATTTAATTACAACTAAATTCAATATTATAACAGAATGTACTCTGTGTTTGACGAATTTCTCATCGTTTCATTTTAACGATACAATTTAGGGACACAATTTTCGAAAAATTCCGCCATAGCTAACTGGTTAATATCGATTCTTTTATATATTCCATACGTTTATTATTTATTATAACACGAATATTGATTTTCGTTAAGAGATCGTTAGAAAGATCTAAATACGACGAAATTAACGTGAACAATTTCTACAAAAATATTCTTTACGAAAATCGTATATAATAATGAAAGATTACTTTTTCTATTATTGTAATTTGCCATTTATTGTATTTTACCAAATCACGTTATCCTCAATTTGGAACTATTATATTTTCTCGATATTGATCTAAATCATCATTTCAACATACGCTTCTAATTTTCGTGAATGCAATCTTAAAAAATCAATGAACCTGTGTATAAGTGTTAATACATTAACGGTGTTGTTAATGAATAAGTGCCTGAAAAGCTGTTATTGCAACAACGACAAAATAAAAAAGTGTGAGAAGAACATATACGGATATTCGGTTTAGAATAATATTTCTTCAAACGATCGAGAAAGTGTATCTTTCTAAATAAAACGTCGTCCTTCTTCGTACGAATTCGCGAGAAGGAAAAAAGAAACGAGGAGGGTGTAGGTATCGTTTGAAAATAGTTCGTTCAAGAATCGTGCCTGAAACGAGGACGAGGATATTTCTCCCCTCCCCCTTCCTCCCTCCCTCTCTCTTTCTCTCTCTCTCTCTGTCTCTGCCTTTTCCACCTCTCTCTGGTAAGATTTTTTTAAACGGGATTATATCATCTTTACGAACATCGCTAGAGTACACGATTGATGGGTAATTTAATTATATATTTATCATAATTAACTTAAGAAGGAACTTCAAAAGGAATGAGTTATTTAATATTAAACCTCATCACACCTCATATGGGTACCTTAGTTGTCCAAATAGAATATTTATATATGTAAATCTATATCAATCATCATTTTGATATTTTCGTTCAATCAATTTCTTCTAAAAGAAATGATATATCTTCAAAGTTTGTTATAATCTTTATTCTGTATTACGTCCGTATCTCCATAATTGTATTTTCTTTTTTATATTAATGAATTTATCCCGTAAAATTAATAAATAAAATAAAATAAAATGATCATTCTTACTTTTTAGTACGCACGAAATTCATGAAAAAAAGAAAAAATGTTTAGCTTCGTGTGAAGATTCAAAAACGTTTAGTTTACTCTCTTCTTCTTTTTCTTTTTGTTCTCCATAATATTCTCGGTATAATTTAGAACACGCAGTTGCATCAGCTAAACCAAGCGCGCATCATGCATATATACATTTCGAAATACTTCGGATGTATGCTACTGCCTAACAACAAATGTTGACTTTTGCCGATCGGACATTTAAACGCTATTTTACATTATCCATAAATCCGAATTCGTAGAATATTAAAAAAGATTAAGAAGGAGAGGAAAAGAGAAAAAAAAAGGAAATAAATTTTCTAGATCGATTTGATCCTTCAACGTTAAACGTGTTCTTATTATTTTGATAGAAAAAAAAAGACGAGTAACTGCGTAATAACTGAACTAGTGGAAAGAGAAAAATTGTATGTAATTTTTTGAAAAAGAAAAAGAAATAATACTAAAAATAACAACGCCACGATAATATAAAAAAATATATTCGTGGAAAGATTTTTTTGTTCATGGGGTTAAAAAAAAAAGATTGTAGTTCCTTGAAATTCTATTGAAGAGGTAAAAGCAGAAAAACATCGGAGTTTATCGTGTGCAACAGGTTGTTTTCTCGTTTTATTCTTGCACAATGGTAGCTCTATAAAGCGAAACAACGGTACGATACCTGTGATTCAAACCTTGACTCATTGTCAGCTCCAAACGGAAAGTACACGCCAACAGACTCCTAAGTCAACAATTAACGGCCCTTATCGCGAGACTTGTCTGATGCATAGTTTTTTGAACTCCGTTATCAACCAACCATCCTATGTGATTCTTGTCGCAACGTGAGCAGCTCTAATCGCTAACTTGTCGTCGAAAATGGGAAGAGTTATGAATCGGCTAAATATAATTAAAAAAAAAAAAAAAACACATTTTTTTTACGAGAATCGTATTTCAATCATTTCATTATACAAAACAAAATCCTATTACAATTGTAATCTAAAAAAGAAAAGGAAAATGAACGGCAAGATTCGTTTCCAATAGATCAAATCATTTTAGGATTGATATCCAAGGTATCATCGATCAAAATTGTTAATATTCGGGTACTTAGATGATATACGTTAGGCGAATACTTTTCTGGGCACACCTTAAATGCACGACGAGCACACAGATCGCGTGCAACTCGTGCAATTCGTGCAGTCAGCACAGCCTGCACATACTTCTTCGACCGTACCGAATGCAAGGTGACGGAGATGCACGCACAGCTTTATTCCCTCGTAACTTGGCACACTCGTTTAATCGTGTATGTATGATATGGTATGGTATGTACATATATATATGTGTATGTATGTATGTATGTATGTATAATATTTACCGGACTTTCGAGTCTCCGCTGGTCGAATGTTCGAACATGAATTTCCAAGTAAATCGCTTCTTTCTTTATTCTATTCATACTATTATTTTAAAAACATGTATATACGATTTTTACCACATGCGGCTGCTCGAATTCTCGCGTGACCCCTTTATACCTATATGCGCGTAAGTCGATAATACGGGATAATAGTTTGTAAGATAATAAAGTGAGATGTTTGTTAAAATTACCGGAAGAAAAGGGGAGAGAGGGAGACAATGAGAGAGACAGATTCAATAGGAAGAGAAGTAAAAGTTGAATATATAAAAGAATGATGATTAGAAAAATGAGATATGGTC
>JACGTP010001168.1:0-12438 GCA_023678845.1 Mischocyttarus mexicanus
AAAAACAAATTACATTTGTCTATTACTTTATATCTTTCCTATACACAAAATAAATAATTAAGGTAACATTCCATAAGAATAATTCTCGTGTTCAATTGTTACAATTAATAACAATTTCGTCTGATATGGACTTGTTATGAAACATTAATAATCATTCTCCGTATTATGTATAAAGCGGTCAGCAAAGCCTAGTATTTATGATTGCGTGCGAATGTTTACTAGGATATTGGGCATTGATACTCTAGGATAAGAGTTTAAAAATATTCTTCCCGTTGCCAAACGTTGATGTGGCAGATACAAGGGACTGTTATGCTTTTGTCCCGGAAGCGTAAATAAGGGACACTAATAATAGTTCAACAGGGAGTTTTTTGGTTGTATTTAGATGAAATAAGTAAAAGATTAGTTAGTCGAAGATGAGTTAGTAGTATTGAGTCGAGTACGAACACGTAGTTCTAAGAGATTGTCTTTTGTAATTGAATAAACTCATTGTAATATTTATATTTGCTCCTCAAGGAATTTTATAAGTACAAAAACGTGCGTGCTTATTAGAAAAAGATTTACAGACACGATTGTCCTTACCCAATAATTATCATCATAGAATAAATACATTAAAAAAAAATATTCCATTGTAAATCAGAAAAAGAGAAAACAAAGAAAAAAAAACAAAGTATCATCATGACGTAAAAGCCAGTATTTGCGTAGAGTCTTTCTAGGTATTAAAATGTAATTTAAATTTAAAGCAAATAACAAAATCTTAAGTCTTAGAAAAAAATTCCATTGTAAATCAGACAACGAAGTAAAAAAAACAATGTATCATCACGACGTAAAAACGAGTATTTGTGTAAAATAAATCTAGGAATAAAAATGTAATTTAAATTAAAAGCAGACTACAATGCCTTCCAATACATATCGATTGTCGAGTAATGTCCGGTCAAATTGTTAACTAAACCAAATACGCCTGGTCATTTCAAAGAGCTAATCAAATATTTCGAAACAATATTAATTTACAATATACCTAATATAACATTAAATATTAAAACTAATCCAACATTATAATAAATATCAAAATATATATAAAATATAAATTTTTTCGTTTAAAGCTTATTAAAAAGAAAGAAATTTTAAAGTATTTTTTTTTATTATAAGAACCAATAATTTATTTAAATATCAAAAAAGGAAAAATACCAACAGCTAACGTCTACGTCTGTTCTAATTGATTCGATTTGATTTAATTATGCTTGGAATATATAACATTTTAATAGAGGAAGAAGCCTCTTTATTGTTAGCTTTGCAAAATAATGCAATGTCGAAGTGTTCAGTAAATTTGTATAATATTGTAATTTAAAATCACTAAATTTCCCACTATTCTTCACCGATGTGAAAGTATATAAGATGATTTGACAAAAAAGATTCATTCAAAGCATTTGTTTATTAGACTGTACTTGTTACGCTGCCGTTTTATCTTCATTGTCTTATAAAAGTTTTATTAATCAATATGGGTGTAGAAAATTTAGAAGACGAGGCAATTGTGATTTCTGGTGTTTCTGGAAAATTTCCTAATAGTAATAATGTTGATGAATTAATAGAAAATCTTCTTAATAGTGTCGACTGTATATCAGAAAATCATACCAGATGGTCTAAAGGTAAAAATATATATACTAATTTCAAAATATTTTTTATTTAATAAAACGTATCGCAACTGTTCATTGTCGAACGAATATTTCTAGAATATAGAAAAGTACCACGCCGTATTGGAACAATCCCAGAAATCACGAAATTCGAAAACATCTCTTTTGGCATTAGCACAAAACTAGCAAAAATGATGAAACCATTATCTAGATTGTTAACAACGTCAGTTATTGAAGCAATTTTTGATGCAGGATTAAATCCTTTCGAAATGCGCGAAATGAATATCGGCGTCTTTGCATCATTGTCATACCAAGAGTCAGACAGAAATATAATATATGAAAAATACGAAGTTAGTAAATTCCACTTATATTAAAAAAAACAAAAGTAGAATTTAGAAACTAATGTTTATCATTATTCTGGACATAGCCATATGGTCTCGGTTTGCTAGGATCTGCTCCTACTATGTTAGTAAATCGAATGTCCCTTCTTATGGATGTGTTAGGTTCTAGTTATGTAATCGAATCAGATTGTGTCGGAGGTGCAGCAGCTTTGAGAAAAGCATTCGAATATATAAAATCTGGTTATTGCGTAGCTGCAATAGTAGATGCTGGAACCCTTGCATTGCTTCTCAACATACCTTATCAGTTCCAACAATTAGGTGAAAAACGATAACAATATTTATAAAAAATAAAAAAATATCATAAAAATGAAAAAATGTTTTGAAGAATACAAATGAAAATGTAATGTAATAAATGAATTTTTTAGAACTATTATTACCAGACGGAATAATCTGATCGTTCGATGCAAAGGCTTCAGGATTCTCGCGCATCGAGTCAATACGTGTGATCTTTTTGCAAAAAGCAAAAACTGCAAAGCGTAATTATGCAGAGATTAGTGTTATTAATATGGAATATGGCGAGCACATACTCGACAACAATATGATGTTCAACACTGCAGAGTTCCAAGCGCAGATAATGCGAAAAACTTTAAATGACTGCAACCGTAAACCGAGCGATGTTACTTACATTGAGGCTGATGGAACAGCAGTTAAGAAATTAGATCGCGAAGAATTGAAAGCAATCGATCTTGTTTACGGACAAGATCGGAGTACTTCTAATCCTCTTTTAATTGGATCGGTTAAGTCAAACATTGGTCACTCAAGTTGTACTAATACTATTTATTCGATTATAAAGGTAATTATATACCAATAATAATTAATTTACTAAGCATAAGTTCGTTTAAATATTACGCGTCAAACGGATGTCTGATTTTTTTAAACATTGCCAAAGTTCTTTGTTGTTCTTGTTTGTATACCTGCTCAAAATATTTACAGCAACACTTAAATCTGGTCGTGTGCATATCATTATATACATTAAACAACCAATTAAATTTCTACAAGGTGCATCGAATTTTTCATCAGAATTTAAAGCTTCATAATCTAATTTGCTAGGAAGAGGTGTACTAACAGCTTTACAACCATACATATTAAATTTTCTTAATACTGTTTTTATATACGCACTCTGATCCATAAATATTCTGTTACCTTCTCTTTCGATTTTAATCCCGATAAAAAATTTAATTTCATTTAAATCTGTCATACTAAATTTATTCATTAGATGATTTTTGAAACTTCTCATTGTTTCATTACTAACAGTAGCAATTACTAGATCGTCTACATAGAGCAAAACATAAATATTTTTGGAAATATTTCCTTTATCTAATATGAATACACATCGGTCAACTGATGAATTTCGAAAGCCTTTTTGTAATAGAGCTCTTTCAAATACTTCAAACCAGCATCTAGCTGCTTGTTTCAATCCATAAATTGCTTTATTTAATTTACAAACTTGATTGCATTCTGTGTGAACACCCTCTGGGACTTTCATATAAATTTCTTCTTTCAATATACCGTTAAGAAAAGCAGTCTTTACATCCATATGATGTATCAACATATTGTTTTGATTCGCAAATGCTAACATAAATCTAAAACTTGAAATTCTCGCCACTGGTGCAAAAGTTTCATTATAATCTACTGAATATTCTTGACTAAATCCGCGAGCAACAAGACGAGCCTTATATTTTAATGGATTGCCATTACCATCCCTTTTTATATTAAATATCCATTTACAATCAACAATATTTTTAGCACTTGTTTTATTCACTAATGACCAAGTGTTATTAATTACAAGTGAATTAATTTCCTCAATTATGGCTTGTTCCCATTTATCTCTATCAGTTCTAGTTTTAATTTCTTGAAATGAGATCGGAATATCATAAACCATAGACTGTGCACACATAAAGCAATCATCTGGTAAATCATCTTCATTATATGAAATACAAGGATGATGTCTAACCCTATCACTTCTCCTCAGTTTTAATTCTAGCTGTTTTTCATCTTTATCATTTTGAGAAATAGACTGTTTGTGTATATCTGTTTCAATTACAGATTTATCAAAACTTTGATTTGATTCGACATTTTCATTTACACAATTACTTGGTTTCAAAGCATCTGATTTCTCATTATCAGATTTTTCTTTCCTTTTTACTGATTTAAACTGCTTATCAGTTTGATTATAAGAGTTTTCATTTGCAACACTACCCTGTTGCAAAGCATCTGATTTCTCACTATCAGATTTCTCTCTTATTTTTACAGCTTTAGACTGTACATCAGTTTCATCACCAGAGTTTTCAGACTTAACTCTTTCAGTCCTTACGACTGGCCTTGAAATCAAGTAATTAGTCTCATCTACAATGACATCCCTGACAACTATAAATTTTTCATTTTGCACGTCCCACACTTTATATCCATTAGGTTCATACCCCATCAAAATTCCTTTAAATGATTTTTCATCAAATTTTGTTTTTCTAATTTTATTATGAATACACACTGTTGAACCAAATACTTTTAAATACTTTAATTGCGGCTTTTTACCATGCCACATTTCACATGGTGTTTTATCTCGTTTTAAAGCTTTAGTTGGTGTTATATTTATTAAAAATGTAGCAGTTAGAACTGCTTCCCCCCAGAAAGCTTTATTTAAACTGGTACCAATTATCATTGCACGAGATTTCTCAGTCACAGTCCTCACCATTCGTTCGGACACACCATTTAAGTGTGGGGTACGTAGTACAGTTAAATGATAGCTAATGCCTTTTTGTACACAATAGTCTTTCATCTCGTTTGTTAAATACTCTCGACCATTGTCGCAATATAAATTTACAACTTTTAAATTAAAATGTGCCTCACTCTTTGCAATAAAATCTTTAAAAACTGGAAATACATCTGTTTTATATGTGATCAAATATGTGACACTATAATGAGTGAATTCATCTACAAATATAATAAAGTAATTTTTGTTATTAATTGTCGGAGGAGTGATGGGACCACAGACATCAAAGTGAACAATAAACAATGGTCTCTTAACATAACTTTTATCCTTTTTCTTTTCGAATGGTAATCTTGCTTCTTTTCCTTTTATGTAAGCTTCACATAAATTATCGTTAGGAGCTACTTTATCTATTTGATTCATATCCTTGACCATTTGTTTGTTCTTCAACTCTACAAATTTTGACTTTCCTATATGCCCTAAACGTTGATGCCATATTTCGTAATTATTATCAATAATATTATATGCATGAATATTAGAATTTGTTTTTTCTTTACGTAGAATTAAATCGACAACAATCAAATTTTTCCACTCCTTACCTCTTATTATGGTTTTACCATTTTTATTTATTTCAACACCTTTTTCGTTAAAAATGATACTTAGACCTGCCTGTTGCATCCGTCGTACCGATAATAAGTTATGCGGCACATCCGAACAGTATAGTACATTCTCTAAAGTACCTTTGACTCCCATATTTGTGATAACATCAATTGTTCTCTTTTTTATTGCGTATATATATGCTCCATTTTTGGCAACTGAAATTTTTATAGGAGGCTGTAAATGAATAAAACTTTTTAAATACTTATCCCTTTTTGTTTTGTCAGGTGGTCTGACAATCCTGCTGCTGATAACTCCGTGACTAGCTCATCAAATGTTTGAAAATGTTGCAGCAAAGGTATATCGCCTTGCAGTTTTAATGAAAGTAATATCTTTCGTATAGTCAGTTGTGTGGCCATACTTCTTCTTTCATAAATTAAATCTAAATTCTTAAATATTTCCTTCACACTTTTTTCATCCTTTGCAAAGTCAAGAAACGAATCTGACAAATATTGTATTATAACATTTTTAGCAACTCTTTCCGATTTATTCCATTCTTCAGTTATAGGAACCGGAATATTATCGCTAATTACATTATCTACACCTAATTCAGTTAGCAAAGCTTTAATTCTAAATTTCCAAATACTATATTTTTCACCGTCAAGAGGTTTTATATTGCTTTTCATTTCTACTCTATCCATTTTTTCTTTTCTTTTTTTTTTCTACCGCTGCGTTTCGTCTATCGTAGTTGGTTTATAAAAGAAATAGATCGTCTATCGCGACAACGTTATGTAAACCCTGTACGTTTCAAGATATAGGCATTCACAAGTCCTTATCGTTCTTTGTCTGGGGACAAAGGGTCTCTTGAAGGATCAACGTAATATGACCGTTCTCCCCCACTACTTCAACTTACAGTTCTACAATAAAGAAACCTTTTTTTTTCTTTCTTTATAACCAAATAGATACTAAAACAGAAGAACGAATATTAGAAATTTCGAACTTCTACAAGATTCGAAGTTTCACTTTCATGCACAAAACCGTGTATTAAATTTTTAAATTACATATGCGTATGAAAATACGTAGAGAAGTAAGAAACTACTTATCTCAATTCTGAATCCTCAAGTGTCGACTTCACCAAATACAATAATAGATGTTTTATTATAAAAAAACTAATTACACTTTACGCACTTCCATATATATAATTATTACGATAAAAAAAACGAACACTGGGCCCATAACCTGTTGGGAAATGGGAATAATAGCTCACAAGTTTATAGAAAAGAAAAACACACTTTTATATATATTTTATTATATTAGAGCTGAGGCAAAGACGTCTTTACGCTAGCAAGGTTCCTAAGGAAGAGAGCTAAAAGAAAGAAATGCAACTGCGTCCTAGCGCCTATGTAAATAAAGATTAGGCAGGTGTATGTATACACAGTTCGATTACAATCTCATATAGGAATTATAGAAAGTGCTAGAATAAGTTTTAAATACGAGAGAACCTTAACATTCAATCCAACACTAACAAAGGGTAATAGTTTCTTACAATTAGAACCGACTACATAGACGTTGACATTCAAAAATCCTAGAATTCCGAAATTTGTTTTTTTCTTTCTACCATCTTATCTCCCATGCCAACTCAGACATTCTCTTAAATTCTAGATTTCGCGTGAAATTGTACGACACTTGTATATCTTGAATAGTACTACTTATTTCGACAAATGACTATGCGTAGAAGCTTAACCGTCTTCGAGATAATATAAATAAATAATTGAACACATATACTAACATATATACCTGTCCATTGCTTCTTTATACAAAAACTGTTGGAGGCTTAGTCAGTAAAGGCGCAGTTTTGATTCCGTGATGTTGCAGGTCAAGTCTTGTTCTACTCAAGTCTTTTTTTTATTTATTTTTCTTTTTATTATTGTCCAGTACGTTATATTTACTTTAATCATTTCCTATTTTTCTACAGTATGTTATATTTCTTTTATGACAAATTTAATGATATATATTTTCATTCAAGTATTTATTTTATCAAACTTGTCCAATTTTGTGTGTGTTATTTTTCAATTTACTTGCAATGTTTGCAAATAAAAAAGGGAAATCGGTAAGTTATTACATAAAAATAAGAGAAACTAGCAAGAATCGAGAAGAGAGTAAAAAATTAGTGTATTATGAGAGAGCATCTTGTTATTTATTCTTTCTGTGTTTACTTTAGACATATATATTTCTCAAAAAGATTTCGTTCAATCTATATAATGTGCTACATTTGATCGTTTTTAATGTATATATTAATCTTCTATGCACATTTATAAATTACGAAAAACATACGTTGAGAGTAAAATGATTAAAGTGAATATAAAATGAAAAACTTCAAATCAACCACACTAGAATTTTATCATTAGTTTATCAGGAAAAAAATTGAAAAAAGAGATTGGTAAATTATACATTAGAATTGAACTCTTTTTTATTGTTTCTCTAAATACAATAATTCTTTTTTTAAAAATATTCTTCCGTGAAGTAGGAAAAAGTTAATTTTCCTGGCATTACTGTATCCTGCAATACTTTGATCGATTTATAAATTTATATAAGTTTATATATAAAAAAAAATGTTTCTATGAATATTTGTATGTCCTTTAGACGTTTATAAACAACTCATCCAATTGCAATAAAACTATGGTCAATGGTTTTTCAAACGTTTACTGAGGTTTCCATAAAGGGATAATAAATTAAGAATGATACTTTCAAATGTTTTCTTTAGATTAAGAAAAATAGAGAAAAAAGTCTATGTTTAAAAGTGTGTTACTGATTGAGTGAATAAAAACGTCTCATATAAAACAACGGAATGCTTCGATGGTCATGTGTTCATTTAGGATATCACCTTCTACAATTACCTAATAACTAAAGACACGTATTTTTCGTTATACGGTCCAGTTGATACCTTTGCCACTAGTGCGGCTATTCCATTACAACAACGAGATATCGCGGATACGAATGTGCAGTTGATGAATGTTGTTAGCTTAATTTTTTTTCCGGTAAAAAATAATCCACTACATTATTGAGTTTTTTGTTAAAAAAGAAAGAAACTAGAGAGTATAAAAAACAGAAGAGGAAATTGATGCATTTAGAAAAAGCATCTTGAGCAAGTATATCAAGTATTGCTTTATGAGATTGTGAGGTATTGCATGTTCGGTAATTGGTAAAAAATAATAATAACTTATAGTAAATAAGGTACAGATAATTATTTATTCAATACACGTTTACAATAAGGTTTATGAGGCTCCCAGTAATGATTATAAATATATATATTTCTCAAACAGTTCCTGTTCATTCACTTCCGGTTCATTATTCGACTGCTGAATCTACAAAATATAGAAACAGTAATTAAAAAATACATTTTTTTCTATTATGATATCTAAAAAAACAGATATCTCACCAAGTCTTCTAACGTTGTACGTCTTTTTAAAATCTTATGATGCAACAGGATAACAGAAGAATTCTCTTTGAGTAAAACTCTCATTCGCTGTAATAAATGTGACATTTCCACCAAAAACTCTTTCTTCGGCTTAAGTTCGGATTCTATATACTGAAACAATGTAGGAATAAAAACAAATATTCCGTGTTGAACAGAAGCTATCTTTTGTTCGCAAACTTTTTCCATAGCAGAAAATTTCGAACAGAGTTCGCTTCCATCGTAAAACGAAAAAATGACAAATTTTTCGAGTAACGGGCAGACTTTTCTAGATTCTTGATCAAGTATTCGAGTGATCGCAGTAGAAATTAATAAAGGCGAAGAAACTTCTTCACTTGTTCTTTGCAAGTCGAAAATGGCCCCGAGTTGACCTAAAGAAGATGCTTCCTTCAATAGTTTTTGCACCACCTTTGCGTCTGTTAGATCAACCCCAGCCCGTATAAAAACCCTACCACCAAATTCACGTAATTTGTTTAAATAGAATTCTTCCTTCTCATTGTGTGCAATTTTTGAAACTACAAATAAGTTGGTAACACCCTCATCGAGCATCCATTTCATTAAATGAATGCCAAACGTGTGCAACCCTTCGACGATGAAATAACATTTCTTCTTCTCAAAGCACAAACGAGGAACAACTTGGAATAATTTTGTCTTTTCGGACGGGTAAATAAGTACCTATAAAAAAATATTTCGTTACATCGTACATTAATAGCATAACAATCGAAGATAATAAATTCTACAAAGAAGTAATTTACTTTTCCATAACGTTCACAAATTTCCATATCTTTTTCCCCTGCTGATCCCTGAAGATACTGTCTTCGAGATATAATCGGTTTTAAGGTACCCGCACACAGAGCTGTTCTCATCAGTTCGGCTGATTCCTTCTTTTTGTATGGTGAGAATTTAAAAAGATCTTGCAAACAGTAGCCATACAAACTTAGATGCCTATGAAAATTAAGTAGTGGTATAGGACTGTAAGACAGCTCTTTAAAATCGAAGAACATGGCCAAATGTTTACAATGTTTAACGATGTCCATACAAGCTTCTATATCGTTCAACATGGAATAGCTTGCCACTACGAAGTCTAATCCTTTTCCTTCCGTAATATTCTGAATTTTCACTTTATAGTCTTTGACATTAATCATGCGCGACTGTGGTAAACGCGGTCGCATCGACTGGATGACCAGTTTTTCAGCTTTCGTTTCATAAGTGGTATAAACATCAAAATTATACGATACCGATAGATTTATGAGAGCCTGTCCTACATCGCTAGCACCGAAATGTATCAATACAGATTTTATTTCATTAAACAATAATGTGCTTGAATGCAAAATGTAAAATGCTGCTAAGTAAGCTTGAGGCATTGTTGCAGCATCTTCAAAACTCATTTCGGCTGGAATAATCCAAGTAAAATCTGGATCAGGTGTAATTTCATTACTTATCGTTAAGTTGCTAGCAAGTCCCATTACTCTGCGACCATTTTCATCCGTTCCCGAATATTCAGTAATAGATACCTGTGACTCCAAACTAACATCATTTTGTAACCAGTACTCATAAATATTTAAATCAAATGCAGCACACTCTACTTTAACAATGCTTTTATCATTTTCTTTAATCAGGGGTAAGTCTTCCATCCAGGTTAATACACCAGTTTTCTCAATATTACCTCGCCAACGCGAGGAATGAGTAGACTTCTCTGACAAGGGCATCCATCTGTAAGTGCCCCATACACCGTTGGGTGATAACACGTTTTGATGAATATTTAATTTTATTTGATTTTTATAGAATTTATTTTCAAGCGAAAATTTCGGTGCCTTTGCGTCTTGTAGATCGAAAATATGAAGTTTCTTATACTCCGGATCTTGTTTTAAATCTGGTAACATCTCTAATATATTATTTTCGGTGGTAGTGTTAACTAAGAATATGACATTATCATATTTCGATTGTCTTAAACACATTTTTAGCTGCTCGATACAATTTTCTTTGTTTTTAACGACAATCGTTCTTATATTCGAATCCTTATCTTTCTTTAATAGTAAGACTGTTCGACGCAGAGTCATTTTCATTTTTAGAAGGACTGAAAATCCTACACTTGTCATCGTAGCAATCGCATTATCTTCATCTTCCATTCTTATGACAGTCAATAAAAATGATTCTTCACTGACATTTGATTTGATTTGCTTTATATTTTCAAACAGACTATTGTCGAATACCATCAAAGTAAATTCATTTATTATTCCCATCAAATATTGTTGGGACACGCATTTAAACTCAAACTTATACTTTTCCATCTTTGAGAGGTTTCCGAGGCACTCGTGAATATCATTATGATCGCATCCTGACTCGATCATTATAATCTTTCTCTCCGTACTATTTTCGCTAATATTTTCTGATATTATTCCTAGTACAATGTGAAAAACGTTATCTACATTCATCTCTGTATCATTAACGTTCGGAATAAATCGTGATTCATCGGCTAATAAATCTATACAAGTGTTTCTGGCTATAACTTCTTTAAACTGAAGACCGCTCACTTCAATACCTGAGCAAGCTATCAAATTTATGTTCTTCTGATACTGAAACGGTATCACTGAAAAAAAATTTGATGTAATGTCAATGTACATAATCAACAAATAAAATAAAATTTTGAATTTCTTTTACCGTCTCTTTCAAACAATTTTTCTTCCAATTGTCTGTTATTAATTACGATTTTTTGTATAATATAAGGCATCAATAAGTGTTTATTATTAGAATTATAAATTACTATTTGTAACAGTGCTTCAAGTAACGGAATCCAATTTTTCTTCCATTTAAGATGTCCTTTTAATGAAGTGAAGGATAAGCCATTAACGGACTTATAAAAATCTCCGTATTTATAACCACGAATTAGTAGATCCGAATAGAAGTCTTCTTCCGATAATTCATCACTAGCTTTTTCGATTGTATTTTTATCTAAATATCTATTTGTGTATTCGTTTGCAATGGATATTGTACCAGTAGATATAATATCCATACTGCTAGTAAATACTTTAAATTGTCCTGACGCTAGAAACGAAATAAATAATTGCATAATGTGTTTTAAAGACTTGTATAAATAAATTTGCAATATTTACCTACCTCTTAATACTGTAACTGTTAATTTAAGGATGCCATTTTCTGGAACTTTTACTAATAAATTGTGAATCTTAATGTTCTCAAATATAACAAATTTAGTAGATTCCTTATCTCTATCAGTTACGAAAACATCTTGAACAAGTCTAAAGTAGACAGTTGAGGGTATTATGATATCCTCACCAATTTTAAAATCGCGTAAAAATTTATACTCATCTGATTTTAAATCTAACGTAAACGTTTTTTCTAAAAATACACGTTCATCGACTGTACCCGAAAAGTCTACATTCCTATAGTAAATGAGAAGAAAACATATTCATTATATACCCACAAGAAATAAGAATCACTATTACACTTACCAATCAACACTATCTTCCCATCTTATGAGCGAAGAAATAGACGGGGTACCTTTACAAACAGGATATGGAATACGCGGATAAAGATTCCCTACTTTTAAGGGGATCCCAAGATTATAAAGCTTTCCTAAAGTAGATAGAAGTAAAGTTGCATTATCCTTGT
>JACGTP010001169.1:0-12437 GCA_023678845.1 Mischocyttarus mexicanus
GGTAGACCTAAAATATAATAATAATTAAAAATCGAATCTTTTACATAATAGGAAAGAAGGTAGTCGTAAGAGGTTTGGTTCTAACTTTAAAATGAATTTCTTTTTGAATTTTTTTGAAAAAGAGGAAGAGGCGTCTTTGGATGGAGGCGGACAGGATCTCTCTCTCTCTCTTTCTTTCTCTTACGCTGTCTCTATTTATTTTTCTTTTTTTTTATGTTCATCGAGAAGACAAGACTCTCTTGCGTAGGCAAGTGTTCGCTCCTTATAAGAGTGACACGCGTGTATGCAACGAGCCGGGCCATTATTATGCGGATGATTACCAGTGCGGGGGTTTTCCTCTTCTTCTTCTTCTTCTTCTTCTTTTTCCTCTGGATGCAATCATAGAAGCAGAAGAAGAAGAGAACAAGACAACTAAGCAATAGTAGATTTTCTAGGGCAAGGGGTGAAGGTGTGGCAAGGAAAAGAAAAAAAAGGACGATTACTATCGATCATAGTGAATCACGTAACCGAAGAAGGTGTTCCTTTATTGATTATATAATATTTTTATAATATTATTGTTATAAATAATTGTATATAATATTATTGGGAGTATAAATTAATTCGGTCTGTTTTATGTGTGTGGAGATTTAATTATTTTTGCTTCAGAATCATTCCCATAGATTTCAATCGTATAGAAACTGTTGCTCGCGTAACTCTCAATGATTCTGCAAGCTCTTACCTTCGTTTGACTTGGATCTTTATCGAGTAATGCCTCCAATTCTTTGTCTTCGAATTTTTTTGACTACCCAGAGCGAGACTTGTCTTCAACGCTGAAATCAGCATTCTTGAAACGTCGAAACCATTCCCTACATGATTTATCAGTTGGAGCATCGTCACCGTAAACTTCTACCAGCATTCGATGCGCTTCGGCTGCGCTTTTCTTCCAATTAAAACAGAAAACTAAAACCTCCCGCCACAAATGGTGCTTAGTTAACCTAAAAGTTTGACATATTCAAAGCAGTAAAAAATAGGGATTTTGGGTGAAACTCAAAACGATATGTACTGAATATTATTGACCGATGTTTAACCTCTCTTAAACCACCGGAATCAGCTGTCGCTATGATGCATTCATAACAGCCAGAGCTGTTCTTTTGAAAACGGACCGAACTAATTTATACTCCTAATACAATATAATATTATATTATTAGATAGTCAAGTATGAAATGGAGCAAAAAATGCACATATTTAAATTTAAATTTGCTTCATTTTATACTTGACAACCTAATATAATTATTATATATAATTTGTACATTATATTGTATATAATATTGTAATAAATATCGACTGTGTAATATTTTCATCTTTCTTATTGTTAAATGCAATTACCTTGGATGCACTTATTTCATTTTTCTTTTTTGCAAACGATTTCTCTCGAAACATCGATTTATAGGATCATAAACAAAACGAAGAAACAGGTTTATAGTAATTAATTTTCTTCATATCTAATATTTTTTGTTGATATTTTATTTTTAATTAAAAATCAGAACACAATTATTGTATTTTCTAAAGACTCGTGTTATTATTGTAAATTGGTATTTATTGATTGTCAAAAGAAAAAAAAAATGAAAACACATTTGTATAAATGTACGGTGTAAATTTGGAAACATTTTTCAACGTGTATATAATTAAATAAAAAAAAAAAGATTATATTTAGTATTCGAACACGGAAGGTACCTCTAAGTATCATTAGCAATGATCACTGCTGACACAAAAGCCTCGTTTTCTCTCAACTATCCCGTTTTGACTCTCAACTAGTCGTCACGATGATAGTATTAGTAGTAGTAGTAGTAGTAGTCGTCTCTGTAACTTGTGAGAAACGATTTATCACGAATCGTTTTCTGAAGGATCTCAACAGGGCACCTTGATTAATTTAAAAAAAAAAGAAAATACAAATAAAAAATAAAAAGTAAGAAGAAATTTAACGAAGCGATGAAAGAAGCGACGTTTCGTTGTTACTCGAAAATTTATTCTCACGTCGTACTCGATTTCTACTTTTTCTTCGTAAAACTTCTTACATATATTATTTACATATACTCTCTTACACACACATGCACATACATGCACACACATACACTAACATAATAAATAAATAAAATATATACTTTTATACGTTTTCTATAGTAGAATTACAAATCATTGTATAGCTCGAAGGAATACGTAAAATGGGGATATTTGCTTTCTTCAACAAAACTCAACGAATTTCCCTATCAATGCGTACGCGTATCTGCACACTTTGCGTGTCTCTGTGTGTGTGTGTGTGTGTATCTTTTTTATATCGCATAATTTTTATTTTGTTTTTTTTTTTGGAAGAAATACGAATTTTATTTCTTATCTTTTATCAGAAATTTTCCTCTTTATTTTTTATTTTATTTTATTTCTTTATCGATAACCCACTTAATCTTTCTTTAATCTACTTATAATACCATTGTGTTGTAAAACTTCAATGATATAAATTATATATTCTTTTTTTTTTTTGAGAGAGATACGTTATTATTCATGTTCGTTTATGTCCACGCCTTCAAATTCGAACGAACAAAGGACCAAGAAAGATGTATTTACGTGGATCACGCCCACGTGGATCGATACACACACATACACACATATGTATAGAAGGAAACATGTACCTAAATTACATAGAAATATATTTATATACTCAAATCGTACATGGCACATACAAAACTCGAGTAACATATTACATATATTAATACTGAACTCACGTGTACAGATTTATAAATATTTAACTAACACGTAAACATAAAATCAAGTCACATAACACGCAGATAGGATATACACTTATATATTTACATTTTCATAATTTTAATATTATATTGTATAGATCTTTAAATCCTTTTTACGTTAAGGGCCTTACAAACTACTCTACCACTTTTTTGTATTTTTAAACTCATTGTGGCCACTGTCCTTTTTTTGACTTGTGTGTCTGGTTTAAGTATACCTATTTCTTCCTTCCCCCTTTTTTCCTTTTATCTTTCTATCTCTTATCTCCCTGTCAAACTTTAGTTATTTCCTACCTAAGCTCCACTTAATTTTTTTATCCAAAAAAATAATTGCACCTACCGGGATTTGATCCCAAGATTTTTTTGAAGCGACATATTTCTGATGACTTGAGCTATTCGCGCACTCTATTTATTATTTTATTTTATTTATTATTATTATTATTTTATTTATTTATTTTATAATAAATTAAATTCAAATAATATACAGATAATAGAAATATAATTTTTTTGTAATGATAATTATTGCACCCACCGGGACTCGATCCCAAGATTTTCTTGAAGCGACAAACTTCCATACGAGTGTGCTATATGGACCCTTAGCTATCTACGTCCCTTTATTTATTATTTTATTTTAATTCTTATTATTTTAATATAATGAATTAAATTCAAATAAAATTTAGATAATAGAAATATTATTATTTGATCTATTATTTTATAATAATAATACTTGCACCCACCGGGATTCGATCCCAAGAGTTTTGTAAAGCGACAAATTTCCTAACGAATAAGTTGCTCTATGCCCTGAACTAATCCCCTCCATCCCACTTACATTTAAATTTACATTTACATTAACATATACATATAAACATTCTTGGTATTAGAATAAATTATCATTTATATATGAAAAGAAATAAAAAAGTATATGTTATCTATCGATAAAAATTACAGATTGATTAATTAATCAAATACCTAACGCGACAAGCTCTTTCAAACTCTACGCGGTTGTTTTATATTTATTTAAAAAATTTGTTTTTTCGTAACATGCGTGTATAACGCGAGAGGCGTCGTCCTTCGCACGTCGTCGATCATGTTTCTCGATATCATCTCTTTCTATCTTTACACGATTGGCCTCTTATCTCGCGATAATTATCAGCCACTCGCGTCGGTTTATTTTCACCTTCTCGTAATTAATTAAACAGACTTTTTAAACGGAAATACCGGATGATCTAGATATTTCTTTGGTATTTGTTATTCGAATCATTTTCTACGAAACGTTGTGATTAAGAATTTCCTCGATAGGAAGAACAATAAGTTCCCTAGTTTTTATCTGTTCTTTATTTTTTCTTTCCTCTTCCCGATTAATTATAACAATAATACAATTTATATTAATAAATAATATCAATCTTCTGTTAAGTAATAAAATTAATCGTCAACTATGTTTTATCATATTTCAATGATACCAATTAATAAATAATATATTAAAAACTATTTTTATATAATATTAAATAAAAATAACGTAACTAAAGGTAAAAATATTGTTTGTTTGACATGAATAGCAGCAGCAGCAGCAGCAACAGCATCAGCTTCATCATCATCATCATCATCATCATCAGTGCGGAAGCAGCAGCAGCGGTGCAGGTTCGACAGAAGAAGGTGTGGTGGTGGTTAGCTGTAACAGCAACAGCAACGTCGGTGGTGTTGTAGGTGTAGGAGGTATTAGTATTGGTGGTGGTGGTGGTGTTGTTGTAAACAGCGTAAGAAACGGATGCAACAACGTAGTAGGGAGTAGCGGTGTTAGTGGCATGGATTGCATGCCCCACCGTCCAGGACCGTTCCATTACCTGATAAACGAGCAAGCCAAGTCCTTGGTAGCCCTGCAGGAGTTGCAGAATGAGGTCGGCGCCCTTCTCGAGTTCCGGGACCTCGTCATCGAGACGTTCCCAAACCTCCGGCACAAGATGGCTGCGACGGCGTCGGCGGGTGCGTCCGTGATGTCCTCTAGCCAAAATTCCCATATTCCATTGCCTTTATCGAGTCCATCATCGAGAAGGGTTAGCGAATGGGAACCGGGTAAGGTTAGAAGACGAGTAGTACCTAGGGAACAACAACAACAACAACAACATGCCGAGTCTTCCTCATCTTCGTTGCCAAGAAGTCGTAGCAATTCTCAAAGCGGTGGTACCAAAAACAACTGTAGTGCCACAGTTCAGGATTCTGGTTTCAGTACGGAAACTTCATCGAAGGATAGTGCTTCTACGGCAATAGCCCCAAGACCCAGCAGTCCTCGGCCTGCTGGTGTGTTGGACGAGGCAGAGGATGAACTTTGGAATCTCTTAGATGTTATACATCGGAAGGGTATAAGGCTTCGAGAGGAAGTAGAATGCCTCCAAGGTCGTTTAGAGAGTGTTACAACGGAGGATCTTGCGTCTGGCGATATATTGGAAGCTGTTAGGAAGGTAACCCATTTAGATAGTAACGAACATTCGACGGATCTTCAACTTGAGAAGAGTAATGCTGGTGGTGGTAGAGAATCACAAGTGAGGGTTTTGAGAAGAGAAAAGGAACAGCTGTTAGATAAGGTGGCTGAATTAGAAGCTGAGACTATATCGAGTCGTGCACGTGCACAGGAATTACAAACCGAGTTGGCTGCGTTATCCGCATTGAAGACTGGTTTGGAGGATAGATTGAAAGCCGAGTTAAATGATTCGGATCTTTTGTCACCGGGTGCTCAGAGATTGCAACCCATCGCACCGGTAGCGTCAACTCCTAAAAGTGCCGCTTTGAGTAACATCAAAAGCAAGTCCTCGGCTTTCGCGTCGGTATCAAAAAATCACAAAAGTCGTTTTAGGACTAGGACCATTGAAAAGAACGTTCTGTTGGACGCGGTTGCGGCACACGTTGACAACGAAAGACGAGAATTAGATATCGAGGCTAGCGTTATCGAAAGAAGGGCAAGGTTGGGAGCTTTGGATTCCGTCCTGGTTTCACCTACGAGAGTTACCCACGTGAAGGATGTTGATTCTGGCAAAATTGCTGCTATCCTTCGCGAGAGTTCGCCACTCGAGTTGCAACGGCACCTAATCACAACCACCGTCCATAATCAAGTAAGATCGTATCTCCTTTCTTCGTTTATGATCTTGTTTTTTGTTTTTTTCGTTTTTGATATCAAACGTTCTTTAATCTAATGTATTCTCGTAGGTGTTGCAAAAGAGGCTGGACGAGGTACAAAAGAGTACAGAAACTCTTTCGGAAAGATTGGACAAGGCTCGTGAGGAGAACGACGATCTCCGATTCCAGGTAAGGGAGAGAAAAAGAGAGAGTATTAAAAGAATAATAAAAATCTTCTAATTCTAAAAATAATAATTTTCTAAACGAAACGAAAAAAAAAATTATTCCAGTTAGAAGAAAGAAACATAGAATTGGAGGGTACGCGTGCACGCGTACGAGTCCTAGAACGTCTTCAGCAACGAGCGCCTACGGAAGCAGAGCCCGAAGCTGAAAACGAGCAACCGAGATGCGAACAAAGTGGTTTGGAGCCAGGTAGTAGTACGGAATCGGCACGGGATCATCATCAAGCGGTCGAAGTTAAACCATCGCCACGTAGGCGACCTAGTCGTATACCTTTACCGGGTTCAACGGGTAAACCTACGGCACCGAGACCACCGAGTCATGGTAGAAACGACAGCAGAGAGTCTCTCAAGTCTTTGACGAGGTTACCGAGAGATTCTAGTCGGGACAGTCATTGTGGGAAATCCTTATCGAAGACTCGAGATGCTAGCAGGGAATCATTGGGCAACAGCAATAACAACAAGAGCTTATCTAAGAGTACAACTAGCAGTAACAACAACAGCAGCAACAGCAACAGCAACAGCAGCAACGTGGTCAACGGGAAGGAGACCAGCAGGGATTCCCTGAACAGGTCCCTGCCCCGTAACAATTCCAGCCGAGACTCCTTAAACAAATCCTCCTCGCTGTCCCGCGCGCGAGACTCGTTGGAGTCTAGCAATGTTGGGATTAACCCGTCCCCGGGCACGACTCCTCCCAGACGACCGCCCGCTCCTGCCCGTCGTTCCCACAGCCTGGCTCGCGCGACAACGTCCGTTGATACCGACAATGGGAAGGTACGACCTGTAAAACAATTCTTTTGGAGCACTTGGCTCAAGTCGCCATTGTCTAACGGACCGATTAAATAATACCACTACAAGAACAAAAAAAAAGAACAACAATTAATAAGAAACATAATTAAACAGAGGCCAGACGACGATCCCAAACAAGAACCTTAGCCAACCAACAACCATCTTCTTCAACCAATTCTTCCCCATTTTTGTTCTCTCATTTTTTTTCTCTCTCTTTCTCTCTTTCTCTTCCTCTTTCATCACCATCTCAATATCGGTTAATTATTATCACAAAGACAATCATCAGGACGTTTAAAACTATTCGTATTACTCAATCTTTCTATCTTTAGCGGAGATTATGCTAATCTACTATTACTACTACTACTACTACTACTACTACTACTACTACTACTTACTACTACTACTACTATTCGTTCTATATCATTCTATTCTATTTCTTATTAACTATTATTACTATAAACATATACAAAAGACAATACTTACCTTAACACAGTTGGTTGTCATCTCAGCTGAGCGTATCGCTACTAAAAACTTCATTAGAGCAGAACACGTCGACGCATATTAATTTTTCAAAAACAACTTACACCAATTTTCCTCTATTACCATCTTTCCCATAAAAAAAAAAACATTAATTTGTAATCCTCGTGATTAGAAATACTACATAATTCAAATTGGCAATTAATTTCAGAATATTCATTCCTGTTAATCCTTTTAACCATTCCTCTTTCTTTTTCTTTTTAACCCTTTCTTAACCTTTCTATCTTTCTTTTTCTTTCAATAATTCTATTACACACGAAACCACCATCACCACCATCACCAACACCACCATAAGACGTGAAATAATATAAAAACAGAGACTCGACGGACCGACCCAGCCTACGACCACCACCACCACCACCACCACCACAACCACAACCACCACCACCATCACAACCCAACTTCTTCTCGTAATTCGCGAGAGAAAAAAATATGCCCGAGCCCAATCTACCTGATATCGAACTGAAAAAACACCTCCTGGAGATTAGGCGAACGTGCCCTCGAGCCCGTCAACCCCCGGCGGTGTCGAATAAAGAAAAATGGCCCCCCCAATCGCGTCTCTCTGTGCCGCCGGTTTTTTCTCGTAAGTTATGCTTCTTTTATTATCATTTGCTTCGATGCTTCTTCTATCTTATTCCTGGATGTTGGTGAGCCTTGTAGCCTTACGTTTTATTATCACATTTTATTTTTGTTTTTGTTTTTATTCAAATATTAGGAACCTTGAATAAGTTCTCGTCGTTTTTTAAAAAATTACATTAGCAAGTACTCCGTGCATGGAATTCTCGAATGATAATTGCATCTGCAAAGAAGTACCAAATGTAACCTTCAATTTCAGTCTATGGTGTTTCACTATAGTCTCAACCACGTGCTTGTTTATGGGGTTCTGAAAACGTCTATTTTTCTGCCAAACAAAGTGTTTTTTTTTGTGGGGGAATTTTATTGCAGTAATTTATTCTAAAGAAATCTGCTGCTGAAGCAGACAAAAATTGTTGTTGAGATTTTACACAATGCTCTGTCGGATACGACATGCAAAGACTATATCATTGTAACTTTAAATTGGGACTAAAGAATTTGAAATTGTTTAATCCCAATTTGAATTTGAAATGGTATAGTTTTAATGTTTAAAAAATAATGATTTTGAAGTTGAGAATAAGGAACGTTTCTGGCGCACTGACAAAGTTTAACTCTTTCCTTACGGCAGTCCACTTCGTTGGATTGATGCCATTGAACAGGGCACCACACTGCGAATTGTGCACTTTGCATGTCAATAGTCTTCTGCAAAACAACTGTTTCAAAAATATGAAAATGAGTATTTATTGTATGAATATTCAGTTGAGTGTTGTAGTAGGCAACATCCGTTAAACGGATCATCGCGAGAACGCCGACTATAGTCGGCACCCGTACACACAGGTTGTCACACGGCCGCCGACTATAGTCGGCATCCGTAAAGAAAGGGTTAAAGACGAACAATTGGAGGAATTGTTCGATCAAGGTCCATGTCAGACGCTAACAGAGTTTGCAAAAATATT
The DNA here is from genome assembly GCA_023678845.1 of Mischocyttarus mexicanus. NCBI lineage: Eukaryota > Metazoa > Arthropoda > Insecta > Hymenoptera > Vespidae > Mischocyttarus > Mischocyttarus mexicanus. The sequence goes on from JACGTP010001169.1 coordinate 8,977, forward strand.
AAAAGTAGATTCATCAACAGTTTTGAAACGTTTAAAAGTGTCAGGTTTGCCACAGATTTGCGTCAGGGTTGAATCAAGTGAAAAATAAATGCGAGAACTTATTCAAGGACCTAATACTTACTTTTTTATTTTCCTTTTCTTTTTCTTTTTTTAGCCGTATAAAGTATTGTAGAATTTGGTTTCCTTCGTTCTCATCACACGTCTTTTGGATTTGGGGCATGTATGCACGTAAAGAACATAAGAAAAATGAAACAATATCAAAAACCTGTAGAAATCCTTTGCAATTACTATGAAAATCCTTTAAGAGAATCATTCTCTCTTTCTTTCTCTCTCTTTCACTTTCTCTTTCTTTCTTTTTTTCTTTCTTTCTCTGGCCTGATTGCTGATTCGCATAGACCCAGCATTTTGAGTATTCATCTCTGTCATTGGTTACACAACTTCTTTTCTATTTTTTTCAATTTTTAATTTATTATCTTTTATTTTTTACTTTTGTTTAAAATATTAGATTGTCAAGTATGAAATGGAGCAAATTTCTATTAAATTATGTGCATTTTTTGCTCCATTTCATACTTGACAGCCTAATATTAAACGGCACGTTTTTTTTGTCTTTGAGTTGTCATTTCTCGCGTTGAACGGATCGTACGATTAGGATGATGATGATTTTTTTTTTTAAGCCTAATTGGATAATATACTAATTGCTAGTAATGTTAATTATAAATAATGTAACTTTTTAATTGTCATTTAAAATTATTTATCAATCATCAAAATCTCTTGTCGATCATCGTTCGAAAATTCATTTAAAAAATAATCAAAAAAAAAAAGAATAATTATTCGTTACTCTTGTATCGTTTTTCATTTATTTTGGTTCATTTCTCAAATTCGATCATCGTCCACCCACCCACCACTACCACAACCACAATCACCACCACCACCACCACCACGTGTTTTGTTCAATCTTTGATTTTTGTGTTGTCTTTTTCGTTCGCTGAGGTTTTTGATCTGATTTGCTAGCATTGGCCGAGAATACGCTTAAAATACTATTTTATCGAAATAAGAACTTTGTTAATTAATTTAAAACAAAAGAAATGAATTTAAAAAAATCGATGAATCCGCACGCTTTTACCAATCCGCTTGGCCTTGAGGTTCTCATTCGGTACCACACTGATTACACCAAACCACTGCCATCATTTGACTATCTCGTTAAATATCTCTATCCAATATTATTATTGTTCTCATGATGACCAAAGCTATCTTGTCGTCTTCTCTTTTTATTTCAAGAAAAAAATAAAATAAAATAAACAACCAATATTTGTATAAATTAGTCGAAATTTGTACTCTCATCCTTAATATCAAACAAAAGCCTATTTTTTATTTTTTTCCTACACGCAGCCTTGCTCTCGAAACCTGGACGTGTATTTATTCATCTAAACAAATAAATAAATAAATAAATAAAAATATATAATACACCGATATATACAAACTATATCTCGCTTTGTAAATGAAAAGCGGAATTGATTATCGATAATATCAAATTAGGACAATTAAAAGTCCTTTGTAAAGGACTCCAGAAAAACAATATTACAATGTTCGAAAAGTAATTTGGAATTTGTTTTTATTACCCATGTGGAAAATAATAAAAGGGGAATTTTTTTGTCTTCAAATATTTATAATTTAAAATAGATGTTTCAAATTATTACCATTAATTGTCAAATTAAATTGGATTCTAAAAATATTATCTAAATTTAGAAATTTAATTATTGACTATATTATTACTATATTATTTATATACAATAATTTATATTATTTAATTATTTTTTATTATTTAATATATTTTTTTAATAATTATAATTATTTTAATATAATAATTAATATTATATTATTATTAAATTATATTATATATATATATATTAAGTTGTCAAGTATGAAATGGAGCAAATTTCAATTAAATTCTGTGCAATTATTGCTCCATTTCATACCTGACAATCTAATATTTTTCATCGAATGTCAAATTAGAATTCAATTGTCATATTTGGATTTAAAAAATATTATTCAAGTTTAGAAATCAAGTTATTGAACTTACTTTCCGAACAATGTAATATTCATTAATTTGATTAATGCGTGTGCGTGTGAGCGTACGTGTGTGCGTGATATGTGTAAATCGTGATACGTTTTATAATAAATGTTAATTAATTATTTTTAGACGCATACCGAACCACCAAGTTCCTGGTGCTCGTCGACCAACAGCAACAGTTTTCGGCATAGCGATTCATCTTTGTACCCAGATTCATTAAATCAAGAAACATCATCAGTTACTGGCTCAACTCGGGTCGAATTTATACTTGGATCATCGACTAGATGTTTTAGGCCTAATTCTACCTGGCCGCATCGATACTTTGACAGCATTGATTCTGCTGACATGATACCTGAGAGTCTTTTAACGGATGAGTTTCCATTACGTTGCGGTGAAGCTATGGCCGAACGTGACTCGCTCGAATGTCATCCACTTTCTAGTGAAGGATAATTATGATTATGATTATGATGACGATGAATGAAAAAGACTAACTTTAAGAAATTGATATGATTTATCTTTCTTTTAGTTTTATTTTAATTTTTTTTATAAACATTTTTTAATAAACAAATAACATCAACGGTGTTCGGAAGGACGGATTTTGATCCTCTTTTTTTTTGTAGTATTGTATTTGTCGTACATTTTAGTTTGGTAAAATTGTCTTCTAAACGTGGATGTTGAAGGAAAAAAGAAAGAAATCTGTTCTGTGAGGAAAATTAATTTTTCTAGAATTTTTTTTTTATACAGATTTTGGTTAAAATATTTTTGTTGGTTTAAGGGGTTCTACATCAGTGTGAACGTTCAAAATTTAGGTAATTTTTCGGGAATTTTTTTAAAGAAAACTATTTCATCAAACGTTTCGAAAGTTTGAGGATATATTTGCCTATAATTGAACTATGTAATTATAATTTTGTTGTTGAAAAATATTAAAATGCCAGCGACTTATTTGCTCCCATCGGAGGACACCGAAAAATCAAAAGTTCCTCCAGTCTTGCCGTGATTTCGGTCACTTGAGTGGCTGATATAAAAAAAAAAACAAAAATGACATTAAACTAGAAGGTATTCTTCGTACAATGATCTAAGATTTTAGAAAAATATCCCAAACCTGACAAAATGGCAGACGTTTTGAATAAAAGGGCTCTGTTTTTTTTGCGCCTAAAAAATGATCCTTTTACCGATACCAAATTGACAATTATTATCTAATCAAAAATACCTTAGAGTCATCGTAGAGCAAATATATTCAAGAATACTCAATTGAAATTTCAAGTCAATCGGATAATAGTTCTTTGAGTTACGATGTCAGCAAATTCAATAAAATGTCATTTCGAGAAAACCGCAAAAACCATTAGAAAAATATTTCTGATGAAGTCTTGAAATTTTAAAACAAGATATT
>JACGTP010001170.1:0-12431 GCA_023678845.1 Mischocyttarus mexicanus
CACTTTCAAATAAATGGTCCATGTGTAAATGAGGAAACATGTAAACTGCTCGACCGTCTTGGTTTTTCTTCCTTCCTTTCTTTTTTTTTATTATAGAATATTAAGAAAATTTACTCGAAATATAACAGATCAATAATATTGATTTATTTGTTAATATAAGAAAATTCTTTCATTAAACTTATATACATTTATCATTTTTTTTTTCTTTAACATTATTATTATGCGATTTATGATACAAATGTTATAGGTGACGCAAGTATTTAAAAATTGATTAGAATTACTGACTAGATTCTCTCAACTTTTGTATACATGTTTAAATGATAGAAAAATTTAATTTTGTTTTTTATTAAAATTCTTATTATTCGAGCTTATATTAAAATGACTCGGTGCTGGAATGAAACAATTTCTTTTTCTATTAAATAATGAGATAGAATTGTTTGATATATTCGTTGAAATATATATTTTATCTAGATTATGTAATATCATAAACTATATTTGTTTATTGTTTAATAGCTGGATAAAATTTAATTCCATTGTCAACGCGAGATTCCCTACACTTTGCAATTTAAATTAAAACAAAATCGTTCTTTTATTTCAACACTATGCGGATCAGATCATTTATTGTGCTTGTTAGATTCAATCATTTGTTAAATTAATTATCTTTATAAATCAAAAATAAGAGAAAATGTATGAAATGATATTTGCAGGTATATGTTTTACTATTAAACGTTCATACAACGTGTAGAAAAAAAGAAAAAGAATTAGAAGTATTTGGAAAATGTAGATTTCATACTATAAGAATATCGTCTTTTCTTTCTGGACCGTCCGGTAATTTTTGATTTAAAACCCGTATATTGTTAAAAAGATATCCAACGGCGTCGGCAACAGGACGAACGATAGCTTGGACGAAAGCTGTGAAAAAGTTTCTCGTCGCAGCACAAGTTATTTTCCATACTCGAAGACAAGGAGCCACGCACCATATATGCTAAATCAAGAGACAAATATACATAGACACTTTTCAATTGAATTATATTTAGATACTCGTATGAGGTACACGAATACGAAATCCAAACAATTTGAAAAGTATCGATCGTTGAGGGTATTATTGAGTTAAAGTTTACCTCGAAAGCAAGGCAGGCGAATGTAAAGCCAAGGCAAAGTGCAAGCAAGGGTGCGACCAAGACCGAGAGAAATATGTAACAGCAACCCCTCGAAAGGCGAAAACAGTGGCCACTCAAGCGCCAAGCGCATTCAGGACTTCGAATGCCTTCTGGTTCACCGATCACATCATCCCACATCACCTATTTGTAAGATAACCTTTTTTTTATTAATCACTCCTCCCTTTTAATAATAAATTCATTCAAACCACGACCGATCTCTGTTTTGTAAATTTTTTTTTTATATAATTTTATGTCATCTAAATGACTTATATGTAAAGTTGTATTAACACGTTCGCAACGGGGCCTTGATTCACTGGCTGCATCGTGGTATAGGTTTGTTTTTCGTGATAGGTTTTACTTCTTGGTAATCAGATTTAGAACAGTCAGTTACAGATGTTTCACTAATATTTTCAAATATAAATAGGATCAATTTTTTTATAACATGGATTATCGTGGAAACCAGTGTACCACCGGTGGTACACCCTGTCGCGAACGTGTTAATGTCATGTGTTCATTGAGATATCATCTGATATCTGGCAAAATTTTAACCAACGGATTGATTAACTGTTGAAACATTGAAAATAACTTAATCTCTAATTAACCTGAAGATGTTGCTTTTAATTATTTCAATCCATGTTTATAAAATCCGAATCTTTCACGTCTATGTTTCATTTTAATTTATACAAATATTCGAAAATCTCACAATCAGAGTTATTAAAAAAAAAAAAAAAAAACCCGAGCTATTGAAAACCTACTTGAAGATGTTGATTAAGATTATTTGGATCCCTGTCTTCGAGATCCATAGCACTGGCACCGTCAGCGGATGATTCCGGCTTCTCCATTCCTGGAAGATGAAAGTTGCAGTTCGGTGTTGGACACTGACAGGCGTTCTTCAATCTAGCCAACATCCTTTCCTAACACGAAAACTAGCCCGAGTAAACGTTTAATCTTTGTTTTCGTAGATTTAACAAAAAAAAATAAACACAAATCAAAGGTTTCTCGTGAATACCCGCACGAACTGCATTAATATCGCGAATGAATACTAAACCCACGGTGGAACGCGATAAAGTATCCTAACATTGATCATTTTCTTTTAATAATATATTATATCCAGTACACCGTATGGCGAGATTTCACGATGATTCCGTTCTTTAATTGATTTTTATCGGTACGTTTAAATTGCTCAAAGAAAAAATAAAGAAAGAGTGTGGGAGAGAAAGATAGAAAAAGAGAGATTTTATTTCATAATTTTAAGAAAATAATTATTTATTCATATAAAAAGATAAATTATTATTCTGTAATATATGATTAGAAAAAAAAAAAAAGAATCAAATTAACGACTCGAACAGTTTGCAATCCGCATTACGAGTGAGTGGAAAGAAAAATGTATCATAGCGATGGCGTGGCATGTAAAAAAAAAATAACTTACGAATCTATATGAAACTACTTATGTATATATGCGTGTGTGTGTGTGTGTGTGTGTGTATGTTCTACCTTGAATTCAACGTCATAATCGTAAAATATCGATTCGCGAAAATAAAGACCGTGGTTTATAAGTGCCATATGTCTTTGCTTTTCTTTTAAACATATTTTTTCTTAGATTTAAAAATATACAGGTACTTTATGTAAGTATGTATCTATGTATATCTGTACCCTTGTATACATATGTCATACTTCGATCGAACGATTTCTCTTATTCTTCTCCAAGTTTTGATAAAGTTTCTTATTCCAAAGAGTTAAACGCGACAAAGTTTCACGCATTCGATGTGTCGCAGTTTTGATGCGACAATTCTTACCAATGGTTTACATTTTTTATGTTAAGTGTCACGCAAGTATTACAGTCTCTTCCGAAACAGAAAATCGATAAGAAGTAGTAGTAAAGTGACCGAGAAAGAAAATTCGGTTTACGTCGATTATAAAATATTTATTATTTTCTTTCTAACTTTCTCGTGTGAGAAAAGAATTTTTTAAAATTAAATTTCATATGTGGGAAAATGAAAATCTAAACTAAATACTAGATTCGTTTATATTTATATTTTCTAAACTACTACAAATAGGTTCGTGGTTTTAATGAAAAATCGAAGGAAAACAAAGTTTCGCGTAAGTTCGTGCAAGTGGTATTAATTATTCAATAGGTTTTAATCGTTTACTGTGCAGCTGTTCGGGTCTTATGTCTAATACGTTTACGATATAATGCATGTATATTCTCATCGTTTCTACATATTAATCTTTCCTAGAGACTTATTGTTGGTTTTACTAGTAATTTTCTACCAACTAGTTGAGTGATAAGATCGAACTTTTATTCGGTGGGAAAAAAGATTCTTGTTTAATGATTAGTGAGATATATGTCTGGGAGGGTAAGTCAACTTAAGATTAAATATCATCAAAGATAACAGAATAGTGTATTATTAAAGTTAATCATTTGATTTATTTATGGAATAAAAATGTTTGAAATTTAAATAGCGTATCTAATAACGAGTATAAAGAAATCATTTAATTGTTCTTTCTTCAAAACTAATAACGCATTCGAAAACAAGAAAATAACTCTTGTAACTGTGTAAATATTACAATGAACTTGTATTCAATTTCTTGGAAATAATCTAAACTATACGAACAATGTATTTTTACGAGAATAAAATAAGAATAAACTCATAAACAAAAAATATAGAAGGTAACAACTTTTGATCAATTACTTAACGCGGATTTGTTTCGTACACTTTTGAATCTAATAAAAAAATCATCTCCACTTACTTTCTTTTTTTTCACGTATCCCCAAGTTCTGTGTTTCTTTTATTTTCTATTCCTTTTCTATTTGATACTTTTAAAACGTTAAAACAAACCAGTCGTTGGACGTAACTCGCGTAATGTGTTTCAAGTTTTGCAGGTGGAAAAGTGCAGGTTAAAACACAGGTGGATAGAAATGAAGAAAGGGAGAAAAAGAGAGAAAGAGAAGGAGAAAATGAGGAACGAACGTTTCCAAGTGACAACGGTCAAGACGCATGCGCTCTTAAATATTCCTGGAATTAAACCCCCGCAACCTTTCGTTCAAACAAACGGGGAGTACAATAACCCCATTTCCAACGAAAGTGAATGCTATCTAAGATCGCGACATTGAACGATACTACGATAATTATACCCCCTTTACCACGACCAATCAATGAACTTTCCTTGCTTATTAGAATAAATCGATAATTATATCAGATGTTGGAATTAATTCGTAGTGTTTTTCGAGAAACAAATAACGATTTATATTAAATAAAATTTAAAAAAATACAGTAACCCTGTTGGATTGAACATTAAGGTTCTTTTGTATTCAAAACTTATTTTTGAAAATAAACTTATGACTTTTCTATAAACTTATGAGTTATTATTCCATTACTCCCATTTTCCAACAAACCCCTTGTCCTATAATCACGAGTCTCACTCGTGGTAAACAAAATCTTTGCCATAAGCGAACATCACGAGTCTGACTCGTGATAAAGAATTTGTGCCATGAGCAAAAATAATTAAAAAAAAATCGATCAAAATCAAAGCATGCAAAATTAATATAAAAAAAAGAATTAACGTGATTACTTATCAAAGAATTTTTTTTTTTTTTCGTTCTTTTAAAGATAATTAACTCGCGATTAGATTTAATTGCTTGAGATTAATTTTTGTAAGTTTATTGTTTAATAATTATTTGTATTTTATTGTTCCAACATCTATCAAAGAGAGAGAGAGAGAGAGTTTACACTGTTGATAAAATTTAGCACAAAATTCGAAGACCATAAGTTAGATGGCACTAGCATTAGTTCTTTATCATTTCTGAAACTTTCCTCGTGATAAGGTAGGCAAACATTTTTTTATTTATTTATGCAATCTATAATTGCAGTGTTTATACACTATTATTAAAAAAAAAACATATACAAAGTTTATCTAAGAAATTTTTTAACTATTATATTATATAGTTAATAATTAAATAATTAAAGATTATTTAAACGTAAGCTTCAATTTCGATTAAAAGTACAGAACATGCAAGATCTATTATTTATTTATATATAAATAATAATAGTAATAATTATATATTCTAATTATTAATAACTAATAATAAATATCGATATTATTAAGATTTAGACGTCACGACTAACTATTAATAAAACATAAAGATGTATAAATAAAAGAACAATTTTATGATCGTTACACCTTTCTTCTCTTTCGATATAAATATCAATTTATTTTAATCTTCCTTTATACTCTTATTCCAACAATAAAATATAAATACTACTTAAAGCATATATATACTACTTTACATATTACAATAGTTACATTTACCTAAATCTAATATTTTTTTTTATTAGATCTAAAGACACGAGGAAAAAAATGTATTGAAAGTAAAAGAAGAAAAAGATCAAGAAGGGTAAGATCAAGATCAAGAAGAAGAAGAAGAAGAAGAAGGAGAGAAACCGTGGGGTAGGTAAAAGTTAAGGGAAAGATAGTGAAGGGTGTAGAGAGGTAAGTGAGTGCTAAAACCAGATACTCGTATCTACCTCAAAGCGATAAAGATAGCTCAACCTCGATCTTGTTGCCTTAGCTACCATACGAGAACACTGTTTTCCCTATTACGTATATTATCCTCTCAAATTCCTAACTCATATCTCACTATGTAAAGTGTACTCCCCTACTTTTAACGTTTTTTAGTTTATACGAGATACTAAACATGTTGTTAGGAAAGGTTGGGAAAATTTCAATTTAAATGAATATTTCAAATATTGTATTTAGCTCTTCCCATACAATTTTCTTCCTTATTTTTCACTATAAAATATTTTTAATGATATTTTACTTAACAATATACGATTTTTCTTCCTATTACCTTTCCCATAATACTATGGAATTTAATAATTAGTTAAAATAATCTAAGATGTAAAATAAATATAAAAAGTTAATTAAAAAAGAAAAGAAAGATATAAATAATTATATGCATATCTCGTATAGATTATTTATTAATACTATTATATTAAAATATATTATATATGTATATATACTTTTTTAATACCGTGTATAATATCATTCCTTTCTACCCAAGTTAGCAACCCTCGAATAATTTGTATGTTTGATCGTTTCAAAACGAAATGATAGACGACTTACGTAATTTCTTTTGTTATACCAACGCAAAGACGACACAAAGCTAATCTTTTCCGCATCTGTCTGTCTCTTAGAATGACTTACTCTCACGTTTGCAGCCAGATCGTGTGCGCGCACGCTCCTAAAGGACTTGTGTAATCCGGAATGAATGAACGTGTAGGTGCAGTCAAGATTGCACCATTGGCGTGACAAAGAGAACGAAAGAAAAACGAATAAAATAGAAGGAGATAGACTGTCGAGCCTTTCGATCAACGACACGTGCAACATAGCAACGACGACAATAACTAAGATATAAGGCATGTTGCATAGTCGAGGTGCAATCGCGCGCACGACTACCGAGAATGGCATAACCCCACGAGACTTTAATTGCGTAACTATCATACGTATTTAGATAAATTGTCTATCGAAATTCTAAACGATTTAGATGACGTACACAAATGCTTTGTTAATTGTGTTACCTTCTGTTTCATATTTTTTCATATTTTTTATTTCGATATAAGATACTCGTAAATTCATTTAACTCTTTTGCGATCGTATGTAAGTTTCCACTGTTCTTGAAAAAAAGTTGGCCATACAAATATCAGAGAATATCAGAGAATAATGTGATATCCAGGACATAGTAAGATAAGTACAAGTCAATAAAACAAAGATTCAAACCACCAGGAAGACTACCAAAAAGATAGCGGGACAGATAGACGTCAGTTTCTCAGGATGACCAAGCCTAATAAAACACAGGTCTCAGGTCTAACGTAAGAAGAAGAAGAAGAAGAAGAAGAAGAAGAAGAAGAAGAACTATTTAATTTTATAACGCTCTTACTATAGACCATTTAATGGTTTAAATGGTCTATAAAATGACTTGTTTTATTGCTTGGTTTATTCGCTTTGAACGTCGAAACGTATCTAATAGAATACCTCTATGCGTAAGCAACAATGACAATATAATTTTGAAACCTGAACCTCAGTCTCTCTCTCTCTCTCTCTCTTCCTTTCTCTATCTATCTCTATTTCTCTTTCTTTTGATTTCTTTTTTTCTTAGAAGCAAGCGAGCGAAAGATCCGCTCTTGGAGGTACGGTAGCTGGCCTCTTACGTGTCGGAACAGATGTAGCGGTCGGATTATGCTCGTTCGACTATGCAACGATAACTGCACCGTAACTGCCGTTCTAGGTGTCATAACCTTTGCAACGGTTTCGCAAATATCATTCCTCGCGTCGCACGCGTTTAAGTAAGATCAATGCACTCGCTTCCCGTACTCCAAGCTCATTTACAATTCGAAACGCTATTATGCATCCAACGGTTTATCCTGTTTTTTTTTAGACTAAACGTTTATTTCTGTTTAAAGACAATTACATTAATTAATAAGGTAACGATAATACTAGAGAGTTTTTTAGTTATATTTTTTTTTCGATAACAACTAATACGATCAAAAAATATCACGTCTATCGATTTCCGTTATTTATTCTACACGAGTTGCTTAACTGTTTTTATCGCAATTGTTTGTTTTTAGCTTGGAATTTTCATAACGATAAAAGAAAGAAAGAGGGAAGGTTAATTATTTGAATCCAATTATTTAAAACAATGTCCAATAATAGAAAAGCTTCGTTCATATTTTTCACAGACCAATCGTAGCTGGTTAATTAAATTAAATTTTTAAATTAAATTTTATTTTAATAAAAATTAAATTTTTTTAATAAAATTTAAAAAAAATTTCAATGAGTCTATTTGAATAAGAAAAACTGAGAAAAATAGAGAAAGAAAGAGAGAGAATGTGTTTTTAATGTCTCGCATTTAAAAAAACTACGAAAGAAAATGGTGAGAGGCAAGGTCATGGCAAAGGATGAGAATGTTCCCATCATGCATAATGCATGCCTGAAAACGTGGAAACCGATAAAACGACGTCAAGAAACCGAGTCTATACTAAAGATTTCTCCTATTTCGTTTTTTCTATACTAATAAATTTTTCTATATGAATAATAGAAAAAATCTAATAGAAATGATCAAAATTTCTCAAAAACTCACGTCATCTTAAATTGCACAAATGTCAAATTAGATGCGTAAAAATAATAATAATAATAATAATAACGATATAATTATTTTTCTAAATTGTTACATAATTTGTTAAACATTAAAACCTTTTATTTATTCTACCATTATTATGCAAAAGAATAAATCGTTAAATGAACGTTATAGATTTGAAACGAAAAAGAAGATAGAAAACGTTGAGTGTTCTTAAAGAAGGAAAATCTTTCTCAAACCTGTTTTTCTTAGATGAGCGATCAGCCTGCGATAAGAACGAGAAAGGATAACCTTTCTCGTTCTATGGAAGGAATGGGGTACGTTAACTCAGCCTCTTGGAAGTCTTCCTAAGACATATCTTCCATTAATTTATCATCCCTAGGAATTGTCGAGAATGTTAGGCATTAATCAGAACCTGGAGACGAAATTACTTGTGGCTTTAACGAATGTCGTTCAACGTGAACAAAGACGATGCCTTATTTCCTGAGATGATACATTTGCCTACCATGCACACACATACGCACACACACACACACACAATCAATTATCTCATATATGCTCTTCACAGATAGCTTGTTATAACTCGTCATTCTCTAATCATAATTTTGATTACGTAAATAGGAGAACCTCAAGACTATCATCTCTCTTTCTCATCAATTTTATTTCTTTTTCATTGCTGAATACAAACGATATCTAATGATAAATAAATAAAGATAAATAAGTAATGATGGATGTTTATTTCAAATGTTAAATCTGGTTTCATGCCTGTAATCAATTTTTTTTTTTACTAATCAGGTAAGATTGATGTTATTTTCTGATTATTTTATATCGATTAAAGTAATTTAAAGGAGTTATACACCAGTGTAACACTTTCAAAACATCGATTTTTTTTTGTTTTGCCTTTTTTGACATTTATACTTTTAAGAAAAATAAAATTTCAAGGCTGCATCTCAAGTATTTTTCAAATGGTAACCTTTTAAAGAGCAATTGATTACAAGTTTGAAACGATGGTTAAATTTTTAAACACGTTTATCAGGGAATGGGATTTTTCAAATTTGCTGTTGTTTTGATATATTTCAAAAATCCTAGATTCCATTGTACGGAGAATACCTTCTAGTTTAACATCATTTTTGATCTTTTTTTATCTCAGCCACTCAAGCGACCAGAATTGTGGCAACAGTGGAGAAAATTTTGTTTTGACGTCTCCGAAGGCAGCGTACAAGTCGCTCGCATTTAAATATTTTTGTACAAAAAAATGATACAATATAATTAAATTATAGGCAAATATATCCACAAACTTTCAAGACATTTGATGGAATACTTTTCTAGAAAAAAATTCCTCAAAATTACCAAAATTTTGAGCGTTCACCTTGGTACAGCACCTTAATAAAGTAATTATTGAAATATTTTCTTTAGTAGAGAAAAATAAATCTTAGAATTCGATTAGTTATTATTGAACATGAAAAGAGAATGATTCTACGCGTAGAAAGAAAATAAGAACGAATAGGAAGGAGATATAATATAAGAACAACGGGCGTTGCACTATGTACGCTCGATTATGCCACATTACGGGTCATTATGCAACACGAACATTGATGCAATCTAATCCCAAGCTACGAACCTATCCCTGCGAAATCTCGAATTACACGTTTTATATGTCGATCAACGATCGCCGATTGCCGACCGACCGACCGACCAACCATTCTTCGCCTCGAGATAGTTTACTTCGAGTTTAGTCGAACAAGAATCGAACGAGAATCGAACGTATCGTGACTGATTGAGAAACAAGCCAGAAAGAGAGAAAGAAAGAGAGACATGCATTACGTTAATTTCTTCGTTTATGAGAACGGAACGATTTAACGCGTTGCGATTAGCTCGAACCAACTCGAGCTTACCCTCGATTCTTGGCACGACAAGCTCGATTAAATATCCACATGATTTTAATCGTCTGACACTAGCTCGATCCTACTTACATCATAAAACGTGTTCTCTGGTCTTCTAATTAAAGACTATTATTAGGAATTATTGTTTAATATTTCAACTGTTTTTCTCTTCTTCTTAAAAATCATTTTCATAGTTACGATTTTTTCGTAGCTCTCGAGAGAATTATTTATTATAACATTTTTTATTTTTATTTCATTTTCATATCATTGCTTTTAATGAAATTTCCCGATTAATTATTACTATTAACATATATCCTAAAATTAATATTTATTTTGCTTTATTTGATATTTTTCTATTGAAATAATCCTAAACATCAACATTTTCTCGTTATTGCTTTCGATGTTAGCCTCAATGCACTATAGTCTAATCGTATCTAATGGAAAGGGACATAAATAGGAAAGTAGAAAAGAAAGAGAGAGAGAGAGAGAGAAAGAGATCAGGGATCCTAGAAATTCCTTGGGGACGATATAATTTCCGAGGCACGCGTAAAGACACGATGCGAGGGAGGAAACACGTTTATCGACATTCGTAGACAAAGAGAATGAAAGGAGAAAGAAAGAGAAAGATAGAGTTTAGAAAGAGAGAGACAGACAGATAAAGAGGCGGGTTCGACGGTGTGACTCAGCAAAGTACGAGGCTGACGTAACGCCATTAACTATGCTTTCGAGAGATTCCATAGTGGCTGGAAAAAGGATACCAGACTAGCTAGGGAAGAACAGGGCTAGTTGAGAAAAGCAGAGAAGTGGGACTGTAAAGAGGATAAGAGAAGGAAGTAAGAACGTTGAATCTATCTTAACTTCAAATTTCATCCTTTTCATGCTTCGACTGTCTACAAATCGGATTATCCTAAGTCAAGCTGTTTTATTTAAAATTATCGATCGAATTCTATTTTAGTCTCATCGTAAAGAAAGATATTATCTTACCCGAATCAATAAATCCCGATATAGTTCAAATTAATATTGTTTTCATGTTTATACCATGGTTTTTTATATTTTTTATACGATTACCGAGCGTAATAAGTATAATCGTTGATAACTAATACGTGTGTATATAAATATACGATATATGTATATAATCGTGAACGACTAACGTTTTATATAATTTCACAGTTTCGGTCGGTCGAGCTGGTAAACGCATGACCGAGATATGAAAATTGATATTAAGGTTTCCTATCAAAGATCTTGGTTGAAAAAAGCATGTAAATAAGCATTTACTTGCATATTCATATTTTTATATACACATATATGTTATTCGAAATACTTATTTGTCAGAATTTTTCATTTCAAAGTTAACGATAAATTATAATAATATAGAAGATGTTTTCAAATGAGTAAATAAGCAATCGAAAGTCACGTAAATGACTAATACTTTGAAATGAATCATAGTACAGAAAACGAACACGTACAAAAATTTATTAAGTGTTGGAATTAACTCGTAACTTTTTTTTTTGAGAGACACGAATAACGATTTATTTTAATTGAAAATACAAAAAATATATTAATGAAAATACTGTCCATCGTTTTGAAAATACTTTTTCCCCTATCTATATATAATATTAACTGTAAATATTATTTATGCACGATAACAAGTGTATTTTATTTTCTATTTTTAGGTCAGAAAGAAAATTTAAAATACCTCCCCATGTATAATATCAACGTTTTATACATTGTATATTCCATATCATTTTGTCCATAACAAAATAAAAAATAAAATAGACAAAAAAAAGTGTCGATAATAAAAATGTCACGTTTGTTTAAATAAAAATTTGTTCCGTTTAGTCTCCTACTCGCGTGGCTGGAAACGAATCTAATTGACAGTGAAAAGGGAGAACGAAAGATAAGAAAAGGAGAAGAAAAGGAACGAAACGAAGACGGGAAAGCTCTTGGAGAAATAAGTCACGTGCACTCTTGCAACGTGCCCAATTATTGTTTGTTGGGTTCACGGGCTGACTCTACCTTCTCGCTCCGAATACAACTTGTGATATAATAGGCTTGCCGTTTACTTATTGTTAGCCTTATATGCGCCGAACCGAGTATAATTCAATCATATTTATTCATTTTCATATATACAAGATTTCTTAATTATAATTTTATTTATTTTTTATTTTCTCAATTATTTTATATATTTTATATATTATTTTATCTATTTATCAAACAAATGTAAATTATTAATTTTTTCAATTTTATTTCAAT
>JACGTP010001171.1:0-12428 GCA_023678845.1 Mischocyttarus mexicanus
CCCTTGAAGAAATGTAATACAATATAGGTGGTACAATATTGTTAATACGAAGCTCGGGACCTTTAAGGTCTATAGCTAAAATATATTACAATGCGCTACTTAGCTTTTTTGTGGTGTCTTTGGTCGGAATGAGGAGTCTTATATGGTAGAATATTAATCGCTTTCGTAATCAATATATCGCTTTCGAGTTCTTTTCCGTCTGCTCAAGTGGGCGTCTAGGATCAGAATAATCGATCGCTTCGGAAAATGGTCCCGGCAGAGGGGGGGGGGGGGGGGGGCGCAGCGCTCAGGTGGGGGTGTGGGTGTTTGGGAAAATTCTCGTGACGCTTACGCGTATTCTTAAAAGCGTAGATTAAATCAAATAAGGTCGTTATCGACCGTACAGCAGCTATCAATGCTTGGATTCTGTATAAAGAGATCACTCAAGTAAATATTTCAAACGATTTTATTTTCCAATTGGCTGAAGAGCTAAGACGTAAATATAGAGAAGAAGTCGAGAAACCCTATCATTGTAATGACAAAAATTCATACTACTGACGCACAAAAAAATTGTCAAGTTCAAGAATCATACAATAGAAATAGATGTAAAAACCTTTCTGATAAATGTAATAGAAATGTATTTTAAAAACAGAGTTTATATGTAAAAAGTGTTTTTAATGAATTTTTTAATAATAAATCTTTCATTTAACACATTAAGCGCGGAACCGATATTGTTAGCTTTTCCGTTCTGCCGGCAGCGAGCAGGCTGTCCTCTAATGTTGCGATAATCACAGATGATCCGCGACTTCAAAGTATGCAGTTTTAGAAAAAAACAATTCTTTATAAACTGAAGAAAGAGGAAGGAGACTTCATAAAGTTCGGAAATACTGTTCTCACTGTTATGATCAAAATTCAAAATTATGTGGGCCCAAGATAGCAAAAAAATTGATTCGAAACTATTTTTTCTATAAAAAAAACATCTATTTTCTTGTACGAGTCATATTAACTTACTTCAGTAAAAATAGGTATATAACCAACATCCGTTAATCTAGTGTTAATGCTGTTATAATCTTAAATTTGTACTACGTCCTAATCTCTTCTAAATGTTTTTTCACTTTTGTATTAATTAGGTTTTCCTTTATAATAAATAATAAATAAATAAAAAAAATTAATCCTGTTGAAATAGTAACGCCCTTTTCTGCGGCCTTACCTGTCTCTTTCTCCCGCCCCTTTGACAAGAGGCATAAGCTGAGGCTGTAGCGCATGTACAATAGGGCAGTTCTTATCTACCCCTTGTTGCATANCAACATCCGTTAATCTAGTGTTAATGCTGTTATAATCTTAAATTTGTACTACGTCCTAATCTCTTCTAAATGTTTTTTCTCTTTTGTATTAATTAGGTTTTCCTGTATAATAAATAATAAATAAATAAAAAAAATTAATCCTGTTGAAATAGTAACGCCCTTTTCTGCGGCCTTACCTGTCTCTTTCTCCCGCCCCTTTGACAAGAGGCATAAGCTGAGGCTGTAGCGCATGTACAATAGGGCAGTTCTTATCTACCCCTTGTTGCATAAGGAAAGGACCAAAGCGTTTTATGTAAATAAGGAATATTCAAAAGAACGACAGCAAGGAGCGCTGACCATATACGACAAAGAGTTATAGAATTGTTATTACAAAGAGAGTTACTAATTGTATCTTTAAGCAACAATGTTATGTAATTTGAATTATTGTTTAATCAAATAAACAAGTTTATTTAATCTTTCGACCGTAATAAAAGTCCAAAAATTACATTAACTAATAACGTTTTGGCCGCATTTTGTGGATAGATTAACCAGCAGTTGTTAGAACATGGTGATAATCAACAATAACATAAAATAAACTTACAATTTTCTTCTTGAAGATGATCTAGTGACCAAAGAATTTCCACAAACAATAACATCGAACATGATACAAATGGAAGAAAAAATTCATCAGTGAATAGTCAAACTGATAATAAATTATAATTTGATTACTGCTGGAGAGCTTCTACATAGAGATAAAAAAGAGAAGGAAAATGCTTTTTATAAAGTAAAACAAACTAGTTCGAGAGAAGAAGACAATGCGCTATAAGAAAAAACAACAAAGTTTTGTCATTCCTATTAAAAAAAAATAAAAGTATTGGGTTGGCAAGAAAGTAATTTCGGTTTGACCCAGTAGTTAGCGTTATGTTTGTTTCGTTATTCTTTTGTCAATGTAAGAATTTCTTTCTTTTAAGATTTGATAGTCAATAACTTTAGGTTGCTACAGAAACAAATTTCGTGTAACTTTGTTTACAACTATCAGTTTACATTTAACATATTAAAGTCACTATACTCGATCTCAAAATCCAGAACGGATGTTCTTGAATCCTGAATTAAACATAAGAAAAATGTTTAACTTTTACTGAGAAAAATGTAAGGAAAATAACTTGAGTTCGGTTAATAAATGGACATACACACTGCCACATGAAAAGTATAAATAATTAATAATACCAATATCTTGTGTTAAGTTTATCAATATATAAATATAATTAACGTTTAAAATAAAAAATACTAATTCTATTTTATTTCTTGTTATTATTTAATAAACAAAATTGGATTAATATGAAATATATTTTAAGTAATATTTGTTGTTTCAAAATTGAAATTAAATAATATTTACAATTGACTAATTATGAAAGTGATGTAAGTCATTTGCAGCCTGGAAATATATATTAGTCTAGTAAAATTTGCCTAAAAGAAATTCATTTAATTAAATTACATATTGATAAATAAGTACAAACATTCCCAGATTTCACATAAATTACCTATATTTTTAAATTGTGAGATTTGCTAACATTTAATTTTCTCGAAACTAAAGAAAATGAACTTGCACCACTTTCCAAATAAACGGTCCATATGATAAGACTAGTTGGTATAAGTATATAAGTATGAGCATTAGTACGAGTAGTATTAGTACGATGTCATAATTAGGTCATACAACATGAAATGATATTAAAATCATAAGAAGAGTTATTTTGACGTAAAAATTAAAAATCAAATTTCGTCAAATTTTATGTTCGCTAAATGAACTATGTGTGACGTCATATTAAATTCACGTGTTCACTGGGAATAATGAAGTGAGCATGTAACCAAACAAATCGTGAAAAAAACTAGTATTACGAATAAATAATTGTTATTTTATTAAAAATGGAATGCAATTAACTTATATATACCAGTTAAATGACAAATAGATATTAGATTATGCCATGTTGAAGACAATTGTCTTAACTGACGTAATCAACAAAAAATAAAAAAAGTACCTTTTTCGTCAGTAATTTAGAAAATAATACCGGTCAAATGACCAATTATGGTAAGGAAATATATATGTACAATACTGGTGTGGTTAGCATTAAACTACCCAGAGCTTTGCATCAACTTCCTTACGAATACCTATTATGTTTGGCTTGAAAATACTCGACGCCACAATATATTGGTAACTGTTATAATTAATAAAGAGAAAATTCATTATTATTTTACTGGATGATTATTTGTACTGAATAGAAATAGCTATTTATAATACTTCTTTTATAAAAAAATTTCACCATTAGAATGTTGGAAAGGAAAAAATAAAAATGTATGCACACAAGAATTAGTTTGAATGTAAATATACTTAAATGCTAGTCAATAATAATGTAAATTTCAATAAATGTTTAAGTAGCCCGCGTTGTTGCAATAAAATTATTTTCTCTTTTTTTTTAACACGTTAATTTTAGCATTAATGTATCTACTGGAGAAAAAAGTACATTCATTTTTGATTTAATATTAGTCTGTGTTGAAATTACTTTTGAAATAATACAAGTTAGCTTACTTAAACATATTATTTGCTTCTTTTTCTGTACCTTATTAATAATATATTAATGCAAATATTTTTTTATGTTAAGAGATATAGAAAAATATCCCGACAAGATATAAAAAGAGTAAGGTAATAAGTAGAATTCGAACACTGAAACATTTTTAGTCGCTCTAATAAAAACGCTTATCACGGACCAAAAAGCAATCAATACATAAGGAGTATCTATTAATGGAGTTTAACCTCCCTTGTTCAGTCCTAATTTACTGAACATACTCTTTTTCTGTAGTAGTGCAGAAAAGACCACCGTAACTAGCGACCAGTTCTCCGTAATACAGAAACACCTTTTCAACCTATGCCGCATTGACGAAAAGTCTATTTTGGAGACTTTTCCTCGAGTGACACAGGGCATGTGCGTCTAGCTGCCGTCCAATACACGATAATGATTCACTTATGTCATCATCGTCCACGAACAGTGTCGACATTCACTCATCAACTGCATTAGGACCGGTTCTTTTTGTGTTTCAACCTGAACACTACGCATCAGCAAAACATGCTTGTAGCCTGAAGAAAAAATATTGTACGAATGTATTTTTTTTTCATAATTAAATATACCAGTACTCCAGTAATATAGAAATACCCCTTTAACCTATGTCGCATTGATGAAAATCCTATTTTGGAGAATTTTCCTCAATCCACACAAAACATGCGCATCCAGCTACTGTCCGATACACGATGAGACGCATTTACGTAAACCTCGCCTACGAACAGAGCCGCCATTTGCTCATCACATGCATGCAACTCCAATCATTCAGAATTTGCACCTAAACGGTATTGCAGCGGTACGAATATTAATTATATTATTGTCAGGTACATGTCAAACAGAAAAAAAGCAAAAAATTTGTCAAACAAAGAAGTAAAAAATCATTTAAAATTTTTTTGTACATTAATCCTGTACTACATAAATATAGCAGAGCTTCTTCAAATTTAATTCATAAAAATACATATTTTAAATAAAAGAGAAAATAACACCTTTGCAAGGTAAACTTAATACATACATTAAAAATATTTTACTATTCATTCTTTTTGTATGAAATTACGCGTTCAAAGTTCGTATACATATATACGCGCAAGTATATTTTGATACATCAAATGATAATAAGAACTTTTAAACTATTAACGATAATAAGGTATCTTTCTTATAAGCCATTTTGTAGAGAAAAATGCTTACTGTAAATGATCAAGAAGTTAAAATAAACATATTTGAAACCTATTATAAGACTATAAACTCTCCAAGGCACATTAACAACAAGACTAAGAACCATATATCAGTGGACAATGAAGTAAATGAATTTAGATCCAAATTGGAGATACCTATATTGCTGCAATTAAAACTTTCATTACCTTCTAGAAAGATAATAAAGTATGACGTTTACAACAAAATTTTTCGCCTTAAAAACGCTTATGCGACAACACTGCACTTTTCACAATTTGTTTGGCTATATGTTTATTTCTAAATTAGTAGCTGTAATAAGAAACAGATAAAGCTAATCACAGTAAATTAACAAATTACAAGCGAAGTATAATTCTGTAATTTATTTAAAAAAAACAACTAGAGAAGCATAATTTGCTGGATAATACCATCAAAACACAGGTATACGCACTATTTGTTTTGTATATAAGAACAAAACAATATATATATGCGTAGCCACAGGTGCATGAAAGCAGTTAGTAGAAAGTAATGATTGCAAACGGATTAACCATTTCACTGCTACAGGCGACTATATACGCCTTCATAAATTAATCTGTACAATCGAAAACGACCTTTAGTGCTTCAATTTGCTTTTTAAAGAGCGCGCATACACTCTATAAGAATATAAACGTAAACACCTTCACTCGTCGCATAGCGTGATACTAAGCCTCTTTGGTGGGGCCATTTTCCAAAACGCTCTGTTTACTTCATAACAAGATGCTCACAAGGTCAGACAGAAAAGAATTCAGAGAACTATCAATATCGTTAAATAAAACACTTTGTCCTAGACCAGAGCGAGCGCTAAAGATAGGTGCTATTTATATTATACTATTATTGCGACTAACAATCAGTTTTATTTTATTTTATCAATCAATTTTATTTTATTAAACGTGCTAAATTTTTTTTTAATTTGCAAAACATAATCAAAAGTAAAAGAAATAAACATTTTTTAATATATGTAATTTAAATTATAATTACTAATAATTTAACTTATGCGTAAGAAATTTGTGTTATTATTCAAATGATTCGTAAAGTTTACAAATAAAAAAAAATTGACATATTTTATTAAATCAAAGCATCAATAAAATTCCTTTTTATTATATTTTTCATTTAAAAAATATAACATACTGTAAAAAGAAAGGAAAAAAATTAAAGTAAGTATAACGCATTTGACAATAACAAAAAAAAAATAAATAAGAAAAAAAAAATTAAAGACAAAAGAGAATTGAACACGCGACACCATGATTACGTTTTACGAAAGAGGTATATACGAGTGTTCAATTATTTATTAACCCTTTCGCTACGAGCGGTGACTATAGTCACCCAACGGTTAACGATCGCTATGAACGAGTTTTCCGCGAATCAGCGTGAGCAGATAATGTACAAGTTATCTCCATAGTTACACATTGCAATCATTTTGCATTTGTTTCACGCTGTGTAATTATAAACTGAAAAAATGAGCAGCAGTATGAAATAAATATTTCAACAGTAAACTTGTGTCGGGTTGCCCATATTATTCGGAATAGTTTGGCGGTATGTAGTTTTATTTTTCTACTTTATTACATCGTTGAATTTTATTATATTTTTCTTTTATTTTGAACACCTCAAAGAAAATGGATAGGAATTACAAAAAAAGAAAACGAAACTGCTTCTCAATCGAAAAAGAGAACAATGAGATGTACGACAAATCATCGGAGTCTGATAGCGTTACTGCAATAAATAATATTTATCATAGAAAAAAGGCAATTAGCATTCGTCGTCGGACAAAAGTACTCAGCACATCGGAATCAGAAGATGATAATATCGAAGATGCTTTGCCATTAACTTCTTCTGAGAATATCCAATGGACTATGGAGAATGCTGAATTAAAATTTCGCAATTGATATTTCCAATTCTGGACTGAAGACAGAAAACATAAATTTCTTCTCTGCAATATTAGATTATTTTGAATCATTCTTTTCACCTGATCTTGTGGGATTTATTGCAGACAAAACAAATAACAATTGGACACGTACAAAGGAAAACAGGCGTAATGTCAAAATTGGAACAACTGTCGACGAATTATACTGTTTTCTCGCATGTACACTACTAATGTCGCGAAACAAAAAATTACGGCTTGGCGAGTATTGGTCTAGGGATAAACTTTTAAAAACTGATATTTTCAGCGAAATTATGTGTAGAGATAGATATCTATTTTATTGAAAATTTTGTGCTTCAGTGATCATATTCAAACATCTTCTGATCGGTTGCAGAAAATTAGAACCGTTTCAAGCAGACTTCAAAAATCGTTCAAAGACTTATTTCAGCCGTTTCAAGATTTATGCATAGATGAAAGTCTATTACTCTACAAGGGCAGACTATCTTTTAAACAATATATACCGTTCAAAAGAAGCCGATTTGGCATTAAAACATACGTATTATCCGATTGTAAAACTCGCTACGTACTAGATAGTATCGTATATACAGGTAGTGATTCACGTGTGACAGAAAACATGGAGAACATTGGCAAAACAGGAAATATCGTCTTCACACTTTTGAAACCATACTTGGGTAAAGGTCATACACCGTATGTCGATAATTATTATAGTAGTCCTGCTCTTTTTAATTTATTATATGCAAATGCAACGAATGCTTGTGGAACTTTGACGCGAAGACGAAAAGGAATGCCTGTAATGAACAGGAAATTAGAAAAAGGCGAGGTTGATTTTCGCACATCAGATAATTTGCTGGCCCTTAAATGGCGCGTTAAGAGGGACGTACTTATGTTATCCACTTTCCATACCAGCGAATTAGTATCTACAGAAAAGAGAAATTATAGGACGCAAGAAATTATATGTAAACCCAAATGTATAGTAGATTATAATTCGTCAATGGACGCAGTCGACAAATGCGACATGGGTATTAGTTCGATTAAATTTATCAGAAAAACCGTTAAATGGTACAAAAAGTACTTTTTCCATTTACTGGATATTGCTATTTGGAATTCGTATTGTTTATACAAATACAAAAAAAGAGAAGATATTCCTATAGCTACTTTTCAGCTCGAATCGATACGCGAAATTTTACGAAAATATCACACACCAGATGTTTGACAAAGCGATCCAAAATCTGCGGATAAATATCCTTTGCGGCTTACTACAAGACACTTACCAGCACCTTATACTAGCCAGAAAACAAAACGCCAAGTGGACTGAGAAAATGTGTTGTCTGTACAAAAAATGGTGTTACACGACAGTCAAATTATCAATGTAAGACGTGTGACGTAGGTCTATGTGTGTACCCGTGCTTCGAAAATTGTAACACAAAATTATATTATTAAATAAATATTTTAATGATGAATTTATTATTTGTGCTCATTTTTTAAGCATTTCTTTCCTACGAGCGACTGCACTCGCTCTGCGTAGAATACCGCGGTATTGTGCGTCTGACGGATGCTTATAGTCATTCCACAAGTGCACACGCTTGACACGGCGGCGAATCTGTCCGTAGCGAAAGGGTTATAACTTTATCGACCGATATCTCGAGAACGGGCGCATTTATACGTTTAATATATTAGCAATGAATTGTACTAATCAATATCTATGAGATGCGTTTAATTTTAAACCAAACAAGAAAAGAAATGACGTATTTTCCCCTTGTAAGTATTGTGGTCCTATCTTCATCTCTCAAGATATATCAAAGCTCAACGACACTACTTAAAAGCTTAGGGGGGTTAAACTAGAATTTTTGGAGAATAATGGCAACCTCTACAATTTTTTTTTTTCTATTAAGAAAGGAATATACAATCAATTCTTAGCGACAATCGTGGGTAATTTATGCTGACGTGATACACTGACATGAGTTGTGCGTACATATGAACGATAGAATGATAACAAATGAAAAAAAAAATAAGAAAATAAGAAAAAGAAAGACATAAGTGTTACGAAATATTTATATCACAAGCTAATTAAATCTAATTCATAAATCCGAAGGGTACAATCTTTTTAGTTTGCGTACTAAATTTTTGATTTCCAATAGTCTTTTAGCTAAAGGGTACGGATGGTGAGCTAGACGAATGCTGTAGCGTTCGCTAAAGTTTATAATTTCGTCCTTAACTATAGGCGTATCTAAATCTTCGTGAATTCTTTCATTAGTTACATACCAAGGGGCAATGCAAATGTTCCGCAAAGATTTTGATGGAAGTCTTTGTAAAATTTCGATATTTGAATTACTTGCAGTTCCCCGTACTTGAATAATAAAAGAATAAAAGTTTTATGATCGCCTTATAGATAGCAAGCTTGGTCTCTAAGATTACCTTTGATGTTCTGCCAATGAGCCAATATAATTTCCTAATTCTTTCATTCATATAAGATTTTTTTGCTTGGATATGTTGTTTCCACGTTAGTCTTTTATCCAGTGTCATACCTAGGTATTTGACTAACTCTTTAATAGGAATATTTACCCCATTGTCCAAGTGATTGTGAATCAAATTCTGGTAACCTCTAAAATGATACTGCATCAGAAAAAAGTGAATCTGATATTAGGCCTCCAAGATCTCGAAAAAAAAATATAATAGTATCAGATAGCGACGACGAATTGGAGGAAGAATGGAACGAACATGATATGACACCAAACTTACCGAATTATTTAAATATTCCTGGTGCAACCATGGAACTTGGTGACGCACCAACTATTAGTGAAGTAACGGATTTATTTTTGACAAGACATTTTTCGATTTAGTCATTACGCAGACCAACATGTACTATTTTCAAATGAAAGCCTTACATAAAATCTCTACAAAAACGGTATCATGGACGGAAGTGACCATTAATGAAATAAAGAAGTTTCTTGGATTACCGATACTGATGTATTAAACCAGAAAATCTTATTTTGAAAGATTACTGGTCAACGGATTCTTTAGTTGAAACACAAATCTTTCGGGCAGCTATATCCAGAATGCGATTTGAGCAAATTCTCACATTTTTTCATCTAAATGATAATACAGAACGTATAGTTCCTCAAGACAGACTTTCCAAAATTAAACCGCTTTTGAATTATATCTCTCCAAAATATCAGGCCCTATACATACTCAAACAGAAGCTAGCTTCAGACAAAGCAATGATACCATTCAGAGGACTCATCAGCTATAAAACGTACAATCCGGCAAAGATAACGAAGTATGGAATTTTGATCAGAATGCTTTGTGAAAGTGAGAGTGGGTATATATGCAACTTTGAGATCTATTCGGGACAAGGCAAAAAGTTGCAAGAAACAATATTGTCAATATTGGAGTCGTACCTTGGTTGTTGGCATCACAGATACCAGGACTACTACTATAACAGCGTTTCTACAGCCGAGCTATTGTTCAGAAAAAAAACATTAGTTTGTGGTACCATACGTGAAAATCGTGGCTTACCAAAAGTCTTGTTGGACAAATCTAAAAGTCTACACAGAGGAGAAATGACTTTTTTACGAAAGGGACCTGTTGACGGATCGTATCAACTATTCATGATGCTTCTATAAAATCAAGTGGAAATCGAAAAAAAAATTATAAAGATGACACAATCAAACCTAAATGCATATTGCAGTACAATAAGCATATGAAAGGAGTAGATCGTGCAGATCAGTATTTAATGAATAGCAGTATTTTACGAAAAACTGTAAAGTCGTACAAAAAATTAGCTTTTTTTCTGATAAACTACACCTTGTTCAATGCATATAAAATGTACTGTACCTATCGGCCAGAAAGTAAAATAAGATATAAAAAATTTCTGCTAGAAATAGCCAGAGAATGGATAACTGTGGTTTCCAAAGAATGCAGCACTGCACCTGACACTTCTGTAAGATCTCAAACAGCTCCTTCTAAAGATTCACCCTCCAGGCTTTCTAGACAACTAAAAGACTACGTCTTAGAAAAAATAGTTAGTGCCAGAAGAACAAATCCGACTAAAGCGTGTAGAGTATGTTCTTCGAAAGGAAAACGGAGCGAAACCCGATATATTTGAAAAACTTGTAGTGTACCATTACACGTAGGTGATTGTTATACTTATTATCATACAAAAAAGAAATATTAAGAGTTGAATAATAAATAAAATTTATTAAAGTTCATTCATATTGTTTTACTTCCATATCCGCTTTCAAAACAATAGCCGGGCACATGAGGTAAATATTTTCAGAAAAGTTGCCGGTCAGCAATGTGTTAAGACAGTGATTCAAATAATGAAAATCAAATTAATCTAATACAATACAGAAATATAAGAGCTATATGTAATATTTCTGAATCAAAAGCTGAAAAGATTGAAATCCATGACAATTACTCTGAAGTACGGACGTCAAAAACATTCGTCCACAAAACATATAAGTTTGCGATAGCGGGGTTGATTTTTCAGAGATACTCTAACCGGCATGTGATAATACTAATCAACATCTACAAGTGTGTAAAGTTTCAAAAAAATCTGCGGTTATACGCCTTAGCGGAGACCTTGTTAGAAAAAGGAAAAACGCGCATTATTCGAGTGAGAGATATTAGAAAGAACGGTACAAGGATCGCTGACTATATACGATTGAGAACCAAAGAATTGTTATTTAAAAAAAAATTGTTAATTATACTTATCAGCAAGAGGGTTACATAATTAAAATTATTGTTTCATCAAATAAACAAGTTTATTTAATCTTTCGACCGTAAAAAATTTCTAAGGAAAGATAGGAAACAATTAAAATAAGTATAACATACTTGATAATATTAAAAAAAAAAATTCGTAACGAACGTAACTTGAACAGGCAAAACCACGGTTAAGAGCCTGCACACTTGCCCCCTTAGCTACCGGTGATTTATGTTGACTTAAGAAATAAATAGGTATATATGCGTGTTTAATTATTTATTTAAACTTTATCGGCCGATATCTCGAAAACGATGGATTTGCAACGGATACTCATTGGTCGTAATAAATAGTACTAATTAAGATGTACGAGTTGCGTGCAATTTTAAGCAAAATCTAGATCTAAATTACGGAAAGAAGTCCGTGTTAGAGAGACTGTGCTACCGTAAAGAAGTCTCTGTCTCAACTCGATATATTAAATATAACAAAGAAGTGTTTCTTCTTATACACCAGTCAATTATTATTTCTATTTCCTAACAGCCCTGAAAAAAAAGATACAAATAATAAAATTTACTTTAAAATTTTTAAAGTTATACGTCTTTTGATGCGTTTTTATGTGACGAAAATTACACCAAGCGTCATATCCGCTTGTGGACTATTTGTATATTGTGTTCATTAAAAACACGACTTCAGTATCGACACTAATAAAAATTATTTATGTGTTTATTAAATACATATAATAGAGTCTGAAACTGAATATTAATAAATTA
>JACGTP010001172.1:2359-12424 GCA_023678845.1 Mischocyttarus mexicanus
ATTTAAATCCCATTGTTTACATGTGATGCCGTCGGGATCAGGAGACGTTCCAGACGGAGGATAACAGCTCTCAATTTCCTTCATCGTGATAGGTTCCCAAATTGAGTGGTGTATTTTTGCTGGCTCATCATACCCTGGAGATGCATTGTTTGTACTAGTCATAGTAGCCTTCCAGAAGCCCACTATTATCTCTTTTGACGGTGGAGTTTTTGTTGATTTAATGCTCCCAATAATTGAGCGGATGCATTTGCCCTTGTTCTTTTTCCGAAGCTTTTGTGTTAGGAGATTTTTTATTCTTTGGAGTTTTCTGTTGCTGATTTGCGGTTCAATTATATGTTTTCTGCTCTTATAACATATTTCTTTTTTCTGTACAGGTAGGAGTTCTTTCAACAGATCCGCCATGCGGTATCTGATTTCTGAGCCATTCAGATTGTTCAAATTCTGACATAAAGGCTGCAGTATTTTGTAGTAAGAATTATCCCTTAGGCTGTCTAGGATATTTTTAACATGCACAATAATCTTCGACTTTTGTGCCTGATTATTGGCCTCAATTTCACTGGCGACCCGGTTGAGAGAGTCCTCCGCCTGCAAGATAGTATTAGCAACAGGATCAGGGGTTAATTCCTCACTGATTTTTTCGTTTATACTTCCAAGCTCTTTAAGATATTTTGTAACAAGATTTTTGTATTTGTCACATCTCTTTTGACCTTTTACAGATTCTAAAGAACGGCCAATGACATTCGATAGCTCTTTATTAACGTATCTCACACCATTAGAGATAAGTTGGGCCTCCTTCCTTGCCATGACTGCAAGCTCCTCAACAGTCCATCTCATTTTCTGACTAGGTTTTATAGTAAGACATTCTCATCATACCATGCTTTATGTGCTTTTTGTTGGTGTACGCCACGATCTGTTTTGGTCTTAGATGTTCTGCCACACTCAGGAAATTCGCAGAGATACAGTACCTCGTTAGTGCTGGCATCTGGCTGACAAATTCCTCCTATTAGGTTGGCGACATCCGAGAGTTCGCCAATTATAGTGTTTTTGTTTTTCTGTGTCGTACCAATAGGATTTAAGCCAGCCGGACTAGTAACCCGACTGGCCGAAGACGCAGAGGCAGATCTTTGTTCCACCAGTATAAATACCTAGTTACTAGTGGCGGGAACCACGAAAAGGGGTCTGCTTGCTAAACTACTTAATCTCAAGGTCTGATCTCGGATACTAGTACCGGCAAGCCGGCCCGAAACCTTCCCAAAACGCATTAAACACCTTCGAATGCATACTGACATTCCACACTATCTTGCACGGCATGGTTTCGAGCCATTCAAACACCTCTTGCTTTTCACTTTACTGAACTCTGAACGCCTGGTCATCGTACTGCCAGCCAGCGCCACCAGCAGCTTCATTTTAAAGGCACTATATACCCCCAGCAACATCTCGCNACTGGAAGGCTACCCATATAATATACCCCGAAGAGTTACTACTGCACCCGATAGTCGGTAAGGAAAAGGAGGTGCCCATCGACGTAACAGCAAGTTCAATAAAATGTCCGTATGTGCGCAGTGTTTTCAGGCTTAACACAAGCCCCAGAATTGGGAACTCTTGGCTTACCTTAATAATACTTAGATAGTGAGCAATGCCAGGTGCATCTTTTCGGCTTTAACGCAGTTGGACGGCTGAACCCATTAAGAGAACAGCCTATTCGATACATTTTTTTTTTGTATGGAGGGGAAACGTTTTATACGCACCCGGGTAGTATGGGTAGTGTTGGAGTCCTCTAGTTCAAATTTGGGTTACCCACTAAAACCCCTCCATGATTATGCCTGTTATGCAGGCAGCACGTGATATGTTAAGGCTTTGGTGTAGGCGTTCAGCTCTACCCGATGCCCTTCTTATAAGACGCGCTAGTCGTTCTATTAAACCGATGGAATCCATTAATTCCTCCAACCATCACTCTAGTGGATAGGATTTTCAACTCTGCTTTCTTCAGGATCTTAAGTTCTAGCAAGTCCTGAGCCGAGGTCGGGCTCCATACACCGCGCCATGAGAGAGTAATGGTGGTAAATTTAACTCTCTCCACATTATAAGCTGTTTTTATCTCTGTCTCTGATTCGGAGTAGTACTTACTTTTAGTTCGATGCGACAGGTCTAGGTTGGCGCTATCACTTACAACCTGCGCATCGACTACCACTGCCTCCTCACCCTTGACTGCTATTAAGTCAAGTTTCCTTACTTCATTGGCGGTCTGGAGTACTGATTCGGAAACCACCAGCTCGTGACTACTCCTCAACGAGCGCTCCACGTTTCTGGCCAAAGCGTTGTGACGTTAGATACGGGATCCGTGTGTTCTGTGACAGTGTTGCAGGATGTGGTTAAGAGATTCTATATAACCGCATCCTGCTCTACAGAGACGATCTTCAGCTCTACCCCTTGTTGTTCTAGATCTTGTCGGGAGAGCGTTGATCCCAAGCTTATTTAGGTGTATGAAGTCCAGCTCCGAGAGAAGGCGAGTACCCTCGACGATCCAACGATGCTGTTGAGGCACCGCATTTGAACCGCCAAGATCTTTACCATCCACCGAGTGATGCAGGAGAGCCGCCCACCTTTTGTCTAACGAGGCAGCACTAAAGATTTCGCCAGCTCCATCCTTCAACCTTCTTTCGGCTCCCATCCCTGACGTTAGCATGATAATATGCCGTTGGCACATCATGCGGCAGCGCCAGCCACGATCGAACAGTTCGGCGGACCAGAATGTCCGCCTTTCGTAACACACCCAATGCAACGTTCCCCAGTACCAACGTATGGTAAACTTTGGGGAGAACGATTACCCTGAGCCCAAAAAGACGTTGTTGCGGCTTTAGTGGAGCAGATGACAGGCTCTTTAAATCGTGTTTGAGCTAACTGATCTCAGTGCTCGGTTTCCGCCCCTCGGGAGTGAAAAACACATCCAAGTAACGGAAATCGTTCTCGCGCCTCAAGGCAGGCAAAACTCTACCTGAGAGGTAGAACCTTGCTCCAGCGTCCACCACAGACCTCTTCTCGTGTGAGACATTTCTAATGGACACGGAGAAAGACTTCTCCGTGTTTATAGAAAGCCCACACGCGCCTAGATATTTGCCTGCAGAGTTTAGCATCTCCTGAAATCCTTGCGGAGAAGATGCTACAAAAACCAGATCATCGGCGAAGGCAAGGGCGTTGAACCTTGTACCTTTGACGTTCGTGCTGATATGATCTGGGATTTGACGTTGGAGCCCATCCATAACTAATTGAAAATTGCTGGTGAGAGTGGGTCACCTTGCTTAACACCACACGTAGGGTGCATCGGCTCAGATTGCCACTCCTGGCATTTCAGTGTTGTACGACTCTTGCCATATATTAGGAGGTTAATTTAGTTTCCGCCCGCAAATGTTAGATGGCAATGTAAACAGTTCTAAGAAGTCATTACTAACGAAACAGGTAGTTTGTGTTAATTTCGACATTTCTCGATAACATTTAGTCAGCATACACAATTATTTTCCTAAACAACAATCTCTTTTGCTTTGTTTAAAATGGAACGCGATAAAGTGTTTTTTCGACATGTGCTTTTGCACTATTTTGATTTAAAAAAAAGTGTAGCAGAAGTTCATCGATTACTTGAAGAAGCTTATGGTGATCGAGCTTCATCACATACAACATGTAAAGAGTGGTATAGACGATTCAAAAGTAATGATTTTGATGTCAATGACAAACCACGCTCAGGACAGCCGAAAAAATTCCCAGACGATGAATTGCTAGCATTATTGCATGAAAACTCAGCTCGAACGTTACAAGAACTTGGAAACGAGCTAGAAGTTACTAAAGGAACTGTTTCCAAACGTTTACACGCCATGGGAAAGATCCAAAAAGAAGGAAGATGGGTACCACATGAATTGTCTGAAAGTGCCATTCACAACCGTTTCAATATCACGGTTTCGTTGCTTGCCAGGCAAAAAAAGAAGAGTTTTCTGTGGCGTATTGTGACTGGCGATGAAAAGTTGATCTACTACGACAATCCCAAACGCAAAAAATCATGGGTAGACCCAGGACAACCATCAACATCGCAGCCAAAACGGAACATCCACGGTCATAAGGTAATGCTTTGCATTTGGTGGGATCAACAAGGAGTGCTGTACTACGAACTGCTGAAACCAAACGAAACTGTTACTGCCGATGTCTACAAATGTCAATTGAACAAATTGAATGATGAGCTGTTGCGAAAAAGACCAGCAATAGCGAGTAACAGGCGCAAAGTTATTCTCTTACACGATAACGCTCGGCCACATACTGGAAAAACCGTCAAAGAAACACTGACGCAGCTCGAATGGGAAACTCTTCCTCACCCAGCGTACTCACCAGACATAGCGCCTTCTGATTACCACTTATTCAGATCGATGCAGCACGGCTTGAGTGGTACACGCTTCCGAAATGTTGAAGAAGTGCGAAAATGGGTGGACGAATGGATTGCTTCGAAACAAACATCGTTTTATCGAGATGGTATCGCCCAGTTGCCAGAAAGATGGCAAAAAGTTGTTGAAAATAATGGAAAATACTTTCATTAAAATAATTTGAACAAATTCTTTACAATAAATGCTTTTTCTTAGTATTTTTTGGGCGGAAACTAAGTTAACCACCTAATACGTAGCTTATATAGCTGACGAAATCGTCAGGCGCACCATAGGACCTTATGGCATCAAAAATGGCTCTATGTGACACAGTGTCAAACGCCTTTGCTACGTCTATGGAGGCCAAATATAGTGGCCGGAAAGTAGATCTGTGGTACCGGAGAATAGAATCCAAGGTTTGTATGTTCTCGGCAACCCTATCGACAGGGCGAAAGGCTTTCTGCCTTTCATCCAAGGGTACCGCCTCCAACAGCCTCTTTGCGAGGATCTTATGCAGAGTCCTCGTAATGACTGACGAGACCGTGATAGGACGGAAATCACCAGGAAGAGAAGTACCCTCCTTCTTGGGGATCAGAGTGGTGTAAGGCTCCATAAGATGGTCAGGGAGTCTCCCACAGAGCAGAATTAAATCGAAGACTGCCTGCAGAACTGCGAGAGGTATCGTTCTAAGTTCTCTAGAAGTCAGACCATCCGGCCCAGGAGCAGTGTTCAATTCCGGCAACGCCGCCCCAATCTCGTCAGCCAATACCTGCCTCCAAAGCTGTGGAAGCGGTCCCCGGATTCTCTCGCAACCGGGTGTACTATCCTTACTGGACGAGAACACATTCGACCAGAATGCCATCATAACATCAGCGAGTGGGCAATAGCTGATGTTATTATCCGAAAGAATAGCCCTCACGCATTTGCAAGGGTTTTTAGTCCAAGCTTTTTGCGTTTGGGCATATTCCTGGCGACGCATTTTTCTTCTACTGATCGGATGCGAAACTGTCCTAATAAACAGACCCTTCTTCTCCTTGCGGGGAAAAAGAGCTGTCATTATCTGGGATAGCGAGAGAAAAAGCATGTTTAAACTCCCCGCTTGGGGAGCTGAGCACAACTCGCCAAGGACTCTATGTTATTGAAACCTTTTCAGGATACAAGCGCATCAAGTGCAGCAAGTAGTTCGCTCGCATCCGCATTGGGTGTTCGAAATAGAGCGGGCTGGCTCACTACCTGCCGCTTTAGGCGTTCAATCGTTGCTTGAACCATCTCCTTATACTCAGGCCTCCTTCGCTGATCTTTAATGGATTCAATGGATCGAAGAGGTAGTTGTTCGTGAAGAGCTTGGCTCAAGAACCTCACACCTCCCTTTACAACTAGTGCAACCTCCCTATTCGCCAGGAGAACTACTTCCTCCTCAGTCCAACGCATCTTTTTCGAAGGATTTCTCCGCAGCTGTTCCGCATCATAGCAGTCCTTGTACATCCGTTGCCAGTGTACACTCAGACCTCACGAACTAGGGAACGCTCTGCCACAGCCGGAGAAATCGCAGTCATATGCCATAGCCATAGTCGGACCAGGGAGATCGGTGGATTCCCTGCCTTCCGTAAATCCGTCCGGTTTCTTTTTCTTATGTTTCGTGCCGATTAAGTTCGTCCCGAGGGGGTGGCAGCCCCAAGGCACGGTAACGCAGAGGCGACTCTTGGCTTCGTCGTAGTTTTTAGACTCCAACTACTAATGGCGGGATACCTATTCATATACTCTCTTCCATTATCACATCTCAACTTTTTTATTTTCTTATTTAATAAGTTTTTTTTTGTTTTTTTTTTTATTATTATTAAAGAACAACAATCAATTCTCAACAAGAATTATAAGTATTTTAGGCTGGAGTGATTCAATAACATGAAATGTAAATAAATAATACATACAATGGTAAGTCTAAATACATTTAAGTCAAGTAATATTAGTATGTTTTAAATCATCCAAATCTATTTTTAAGATCAGAAGGGTAGAACCTTTTTAGTCTTCGTACTAGGTCATTAGTTTCCAATAAGTTTTTTGCTAGAGTGTTGGGATGTTTGGCTAAACGGGAATTGTAGCGTTCACTGAAGTTTGCAATTCCTTCTTTTATCGTCGATATTCCTAGATCTTCATGAATTCTTTCGTTTGTTACGTACCATGAGGCATTGCAAATGTTCCGTAAAGTTTTTGATTGGAACCTTTGTAAAATTTTTATATTTGAGTTACTCGCAGTTCCCCATAGTTGAATTCCATATGTCTATATGGGTTTAAGAATAACTTTATAAATAACAAGCTTCTTTTCCAGCTCTAACTTTGATAATCTACCAAGGAGCCAATAAATTTTTCTTATTCTTTCCTTCATGTGTTTTATTTTGGTTTTAATGTGTTGCTTCCACATTAGCCTTTTGTCCAGAATAATACCTAGATATTTGATCGAGTCCTTAATAGGAATATTTACCCTGTTGATGACAACAGGGGGACATGTGCCTCTGCGCAATGTGAAGGTTACACGAGCTGATTTGCTTTCGTTTATATTGATTCTCCATTTTTAACACTATTTTTCCAGTGAGTGTACATGACGTTGGAGAGTATCAGTTGCGTTCTGGGGATCACTATCAGATGCCAGTAGAGCTGTATCGTCTGCAAATGTAGCAGTAGTTACCTCTTCTGAGGTAGGTAAATCTGCCGTGTAAATTGCGTACAGTAAGGGCCCAAGAACGCTGCCTTGTGGAACACCAGACAAGATTGGATAAGCTGAGGGTGAAGTGGTTTTGATATTTAACAAGGAATTTTCTATCTGTTAGGTAGAATTTGAGGATCAGGTGAAAACGATATGGTAATATTTTTTTTCAATTTATAAAGTAGTCCTGTGTGCCAAACTTTGTCGAAAGCTTGTCTTATGTTCAGGAATACAGCGGAGCAGTATTTTTTCTGTTCAAGATCTTGTGAAAGTTGACGAGTTATTCTATGGACCTGCTCGATTGTTGAATGGTATTTCCGAAAACCGAACTGATGATCAGGAAGAGTAGGGACTTCAAGGGAATTTAGAAAGCGATTATTGAGCATTTTTTCGAAGAGCTTAGACGAAGAGGATAGGAGACTAATTAGCCAATATGACGTAACTTCATGTGGTGGTTTACCTGGCTTGTGAATTAGTGTAATCACTGCTACTTTCCATGAAGTTGGATAGTAGCCTAGGAGTAAGATGGCGTTGAATATTGAGGTAATTTCCGCGATTCCTTTCTTTGGTAATTCTTTGATTACCTTTTCGTTGATTAAGTCAAGACCAGGTGCTTTTTCGGAATTACGTGAGTTGCAATTGTTGCTTTGACTTCCATTGAGGTGAACGGTTTTATTTGTGGTGGTAATTAAAATGGTGAGTACATAAATGTCCAGATGTCTTCATCTTCTGTAGGTGCCAATGGTGGATATGGTTTGAATACATCCGCCAGGTGGGAGACGAAGAGATTGGATTTATCTAATGGTCTTCTAGCCCATTCATTTTGGGACGGACGGATAGGTGGGATGTCGAATTGGACGAGTAAAACGCTTAGTTGCCTTAAAGTGAATAGTTAGAGTCTGCGGTGGGACCCAAGTTCTGAAGGTAACTTTGAAGCCCTTTATTTTTAAAGTTCTGCAGTATTTTTCTTAACACTTTGATAGCTTTATTAAATTTGTGTTTGTCCTCAGGCGATCTACTATTATGCCAATTTCTACGCAATTTATATTTTTCTACAATTTTATTGAAAATATTTGCAGGATAGTCATGACCAGACTTATACTCCAAAAAAGATGTAGAGGCTCAAACTGCATTTATTATATTGTGCGTTGAATGGTTTACTGCGTGGTCTACATCATTAGTTGTTTTCAATGGTAAAGTGGCTTCAATAGTATTATTAAATATTTCTCGGAAGAAATTCAAATTAGTTAGTCTATTGTACAGGGAATTAAGGTCACCTCCTACTAAGAATTTAGAGCCTAGGCTTTCAAAGAAAGTATCAAAGTCTTCTTTTTGGATAGTATGTCTAGGAAGGCAGTACACTGTAGAGATAGCCAATGGGCAATGCCAGTCGGATATCATGACACTTGTTGCCTGGAGATGATCTTGATTATAAGGCGCAAGCTCGTAATGTCTTATATTGGATTTGACTAAAATCGCAGTACCATCATGTGCCCTTCTACTTGGATGATTCGTTAAGTGCACCTTATAGCCAAGAATGTTAAAATAACTTTTATCCGTAAAGTTTGTCTCCGATATTAATATAATTTGTATGTCCTGTAATTTTAAAAAAGTTTCCAACTCCTGTTTATGATTCATTAGGCCGTTGGCGTTCCAAAGAGCAATGCGTAATGTTTTCATTATTTGTTAGTAGCTGACAGTTTATTTACAATTATCGTTAGTAATGAAATGAGATTGTTTAACTGCTCGTTTTGTCTATTTATTATATCGCTTTGTTTTTCTATGAGTTTTTCTAGTCTACTTATGGAATCCGTAGAACTAGAACTATTATTGTTGTTTACGTCATTTGAAGGTTGCTGATTTGAGGAATTTGATGGCTGATTATCTTTATTTAATGCTTGTGCGTACGACATAGATGGATCGCTATAACGTTGAGTTTTTACCAATGAGCTGGTTTGGAGGTTGGATTGAACATTTACATTTTTCCTTATTCTAGATGTTGGAAATTTCTTTTTATATATATCTTGATAGCGAGGGCACCTTTTGTAGTTCGCAGTATGGTTGGCACTACAGAGGAAACATGTTGGTGGAGTATCTGAGGATTTCTTGCAATCTGCCGTTGCATGCTGACCGGAACATTTAACACACTGAATATTGCGATTGCAATGTTTTCGAGTGTGGCCATACCTTTGACACCTCTTACATTGTGCGATTTCCTTTTTCTTTCGTGGCGGTTCTATTTTTACTATCGTGATGCTGAGTTTGTTAATATTGTAAACCATGGTGTTATTGGATTTTTGCTTGAGGTCAATGAAAAACATCGATAGTGGATTGTGTGTAGTTCGATGTTGGATATTCCTGATGTTCACGACTTCATGACCTAGCTCTCTAAGTGCGTCCTTTAGTTCGTCCAAATCAACTGAGTGATGCAAGTTACGTAACACCACTCTAAACGATCGTTCTTGTTTCAATTGATAGGTATGAAAGCTTGCATTTAACGACTTCAGCGTTTTCGTAATTTTTCTGTAGCAGTCTGCATCTGGTGGTAAAACACGAGCCTGATCGTTATTGACTTTTTATGAGTAGTTTTCTTTTCTGGCTGCCTCGTTTAGGCATTTTGTAAGAAGTTGAATGTCCAGGACATTTTCTATGTAGATTGGAGGAGGTGGTGGTATTTTTTGTATTTGTTCATTTTCCTGCATATTAGTTTCTGTGACTGTATTTAAGTTACCGTTTGAACTTAAATTTACATTCAGGACCGAGTATCTGTTGACGGTTTCAAATATCCCGTTTCTTTGATGAGTATTGTTGTTGTCGTCATCTATTCTTGCTCTTCTATTATTGTGAGAAGCATGCCCTCGCCTAGAAGAAGCGACCGTTTGCCATGGCGGAGAAGTGACCGATGCCTGCATATCCTGGTCAAGGATATGCGAAAGGCTTAAAGCCATTCAAATATCCGAATTT
>JACGTP010001173.1:0-12421 GCA_023678845.1 Mischocyttarus mexicanus
TTTTTGTACGGTCTCCTTATCTACCGCACAAAATCAGGTTTGACTGTGTAGTAAACACTTCTTTATCCATCCACTTCTAATATTGTAACTTCTAATAATTGTAATACCCTTTTTCCATAAGATACATAAGATGCATAAGAAAGGTATTCGTAAGATAACTTGGGAGACGAATGTTTGGTATAAATGTGAGTTTATTTCATAACAACTTACTAATTCCTTCCTTTACTAACCCTCCATATTCACTAATCTAATGTCCCGACTAACTCGTACTCTCTGACTAACCCCTACTCTCTGACTAACTCCCGAACTACGGTTTGCGTCCCCCACATACACTTCCAGCCAACAAAAGAGCATCGGTTCCTCGATGACGATACGCATACCGTCTAGAAACTTCGGATATGTTCTTTATACTCTTATCTTAGAGTATCAATGTCCTAAGTAAACATCCACACACACTCATACATCCTAAACTTCGCTGATAGTTCCTTCGAACTGTTTAATCGCACTCACCTCTTTCACGCAACACGCTAGCTGAGGATATACTACACACTCATACTAATGCAGACGTCATACACACACAAACCTGTATCTTCTCATAAGAAAGGGAATAATACAAAGTGGTCAAACCTAAATGTTTCCAGTATATTCTTTAACTTTGTAATTTAGAAATAAATCATATCTTCTTCTTCTTACGTTAGTCCTGAGGCCTGTGTTTTATTGGGCTGGATAATCCTGAGAAGCTAAGGTTCAGCTATCCTATCATATTTTTAGAAGTCTTCCTGGTGGTGTCTGGATCCTTGTGATTTATTGTCGCGTGCTGTTTTGATTATTCCATGTTCCGGCAGGCGAATCGTTTCCCTT
This sequence comes from Mischocyttarus mexicanus, assembly GCA_023678845.1. Classification (NCBI taxonomy): domain Eukaryota; kingdom Metazoa; phylum Arthropoda; class Insecta; order Hymenoptera; family Vespidae; genus Mischocyttarus; species Mischocyttarus mexicanus. The sequence goes on from JACGTP010001173.1 coordinate 862, forward strand.
GCCTTGGTCTTTTTTCTGTGAATCCTATTCGTGAATTCTATTCGTGGCTGACGTTCCTGTTCTCTGATATGAGAGTCAGGTAGAATTCTTTTTACGGGGGATAGGTGGTTAACCTTGCTCTCCAACCTTCATTCTTTATCCGGGATTGGGGCCGATAACAGAGAACTGCAGGCGGAGTTGAAAATCATATCGCAAAATCTAATCTACTGTTTCATTTGAAATCATAGAAAAACATTTAATAAAAAAGGTAAAACAAACTACTTTTTTAAATCCAAACAAAATAATGATTGATCATTATTCTTCAATTATTATCTATTCCTTTACTTTGATCCCGCTTTTTCATTTGAGAAATGATGAGAAAAAAGGAAAGAAACATATCGTCAAGTTGAGAAGCACTGTTTTTAACAGATGATATCTAACGTAAGTAATCGAGGGGAAGGGGTGAGGTGTGTGCGTGAAGGGGGGTTTCGAGATTGGAGATCATCGGGGACATAGAATAGTCGGCAATAAAAAGTTTGAGGTCACTCGTAAACACGCGATAAAGTGTAGAAGGTAGTAGTCTAGTGTACTGTGCCCTAACTTGTCTCGAACGAGTAGAATAAGGGTGGAGAACGGGAGAAGGTAGGGAGGGTGAACGGGGCTGAGGGTAGAATCATGAAACGAAGGTAGAGCAGCTATCGAGGTACCACAGTTCGTTCTAGTTGCTGCTTCACACACTCTTCTCTGTACCTATCCTGTACACTTCTAGGTTCATCACCTCGGATTGTGTATGTGTGTGTGTAGATATGTGTTTGTATGGGTATGTGTGAGAGAGAGAGAGAGGAAGGGGAAGGGAGACGAAGGGAGGAATAGTGTGAGAGGTATCAGAATCTGCAACAGGTGGACGACGTCTCGTCTCGTCGCGTCTCGTCTACCATCGTTTACAATCTACACTATTGCGGCTCGTTCACCTACGATTATGCGATTTCATGAATTATAATATGTTATACTAATTACTATAGGATGATAGTTCATTCAAATGGTTCTTCCACTCAAATGGTTCATTACAATTGTTCAATTGTGTTAAGAGAGGGGTCGTAAAGGAAATTTCTTTCTGCTAGGAATTACTGGTATTTGTTGAAATGGGTATATTTGTTTATTTAATAATTCTTTATGAATTATAATATGGTATACTAATTATTATNTAATGGTTCATATAGGATAATGGTTCCACTCAAATGGTTCAATTGTGTTAAGAGAGGAAGTGGTAAAAGAAATTTTTTCCTGCCAGGAATTACTGGTATTTGTTAAAATGAGTATATTTCTTTATTTAATAATTCTTTATGAAATAAAATATATGTTTCATTAATTTTAACTAGGTATGGTTCATTTAAATGGAACGTTTTAGTATAGCGTGTACGTTTATATTAAAATTGATCAATTGTGTTAGGAGTAGAAGAAATTCCTTAGCAGGAATTACTGGTATTTTAAAAATATATATCGTTCATTTGGATATTTAATAATTTTCATTAACCATAATATGTTTTATTAATTACTAGGTATGATCTACTTAAATGGAATGTCCTAATGTGTGTATGTACGTTAAAATTAAACTTCTTGTAGTTGGTTGAGATATAAAGGAAGAGTTTGGAATTTAACATAATATTTAGTATAAATATTATAAACATATGATTTTGTTCTATACTATTAAGGAATTTAAAACACGTTAGTAATTGGATAAATTAAAATATAACATGGGATAGTCACTTATGAAAATACGATATTAAACACGATAGTAATTTAACAAATTAAAATATATTACTCTAACATTATTATATATACATCCTTCTAAACTTAAAAGTTTTAATATAATAATTAAATAATAATTAAAAAAGAAATACATATATATATAAAGTATACGTTTTTAATTAAGAGATTAACAAGTGGGTATATTTAAATAGAAGATAAATTAAAAAATACATTTAACAGATTGAAACAGAAAGAAAAAAGTATATTTCGTAGAGATGAAAAACATAATCTCTGTGTTAATTTATTTGAGTATGTAAATAATGTTTCTACTGTGAACGAATTAAAAAATAAAAAAAGAAACAGAAAAAAGGAGAATGTTTTGGGAGAAACTAAAAAGTGTTTGTTGAAAGAGAATGAAGATGAATAGACAAAAAAAAATATAGAAAATAATAAGAAGAAAGGGAAATATTGGTGTAAAGGAAATAATTTAGAGTTGGGTTGGTTTCTAGGTGGATGGGTGGGTGGTGAAATTTAGAGGTAGTTTGTCCTAGACTCGAAAATTGTTAAAGCTATTGTTTTTGATAGAAAGAGAGAGAGAGAGAGAGAGAGAGAGAGAGAGAGAGAGATAACATCGTTCGTTTACGAGCGTGATTGCGCACGTGCATTTAGCAAATGCACACATTCGTTACATAGCATGGTAACGTTCAAGAATTCACCGACGAAATTCCATCGTTTAGCGATGAGGTACTTCGTAACTCAGCTAGACCAATCTCTGCGTTTGCTCTCAACTTAATTGCTACGATGCACTTTACAAAATTAAAACTGATAATCGTTCGAAATAGAGAGATATACAAAGATGAAGAGAAAGAGAGTAAGGAGGGGGGTGGTAGGGAAAATTTACGAGCAAAAATAAAAAGAAGAATTTTTAGGCGAGAAAAACAATGAGAATGAGAGAGAGAGAAAGAGAGAGAGAGAAAGAGAGAGAAAATCGTGGAAAAAAATATGAATAAAATGACAATTATTGTATTTGGAATTGAAATCTTTTTCAAATTCTAATTTGCATTTTATTATATTTTAATATTTATTAATTATTATTTTATAAATAAAATTTTATTATATTTTAATATTTATTAATTATATTTTTATAAATAAAACTTATTTGTGTTTTTATCGTAGGGTTTTATAATTTGTTTAAATCTGTTAAATATATTTTTTTTTTACGAATAATGGACACCCAGTTAACACAAAACGTTAATATGACGTACGATTTACGTAAAAAATTACGTAAAAAATTACGTTAATCGTACGTCATATTAACGTTTTGTGTTAACTGGGCAGTTATTGAATTTGAAATCGAAATATTTTTCAAATTCTAATTTACATTTTATTACATTTTAATATTTGTTGATTATTATTTTTGTTTAATTTCTAATATATATTTATTTTTATGAATAAAACGTATTCCTGTTTTTATTCTGGGTTCCATGAGGAGTTGTTTATTATGGGATTCATTGCAATGGGGTTGATTTTCCTAGATTTAAGTAGAACTAGTCCATATATGTTCAGACATACACACAAGTATTCCAAATACATTAAAACTGCATTTACCTAATAAGTGTATACCCCATTTATATATGAGCCCATAATTATAAAAGTGGTCTAACAAAAATTTATAAAAAAATAAGTTTTATCAGTTATTCCACACCATATTTATTTAAACTCAAATTCAACGTAATCTTGATGATATTCTTAAAACTGAACCATTAGAATAGTGATTGTAATTTCAAAATTATGTTGAATTCATTTAGTGTTCAACTGCAATTCATTAAAATATATCTCGAAACAAGAAATATATGACCAGTTTCATAATTATGAACACATATATGTGTGTGTGTGTTTGTACGTATTTGGTACGATTAGGATGAATTCAATTTTAAGATTATTTTTCTACAATTTTATTTTTTTCCAGTATATTTTTCATCACTTTTTTGATTTTCGTTAGTCAAACGTGACAGAAAAAATAAAAAATAGAATAAAAATAAAAATAGAAGAAAAAAAATATGAAAAATCAAAATCAAAATTTTAAAAGAGCTATCATCCATGGATCATTCTCGTTTCGTGTTATATTAAAAAAAAAAAGGAGACTAATCCCTCTCCCCTTACCTCCACTCCTACATATACGTATAAATAAATACATACTTGTACATAACGTTCGTACACACGTACATAAAAATCTATTTTTTTTTGGATAAAAAAAAAGTATTTATATATAAATATAAAAATAGTGCTGCTGGTGGGTGGTTCACTTTGAATGAAGTACACTACTATACCTCTCTATTTCAGTATTTCAAGAGTAGGAATTTTTACCTATTCGAAGCTACGATCTTTCTCTATTTTTCTCTATTTCTATCATCGAATAGAATTGGACAGGTCTCTCTTGAATCAGTGAAAAAGAAAAATCATAATTATTGAATCTCGAATCTAAATGTTTTTATAACAAATACTAAAAATTGCATTTTATTATATTTTAATTAAATATTATTATTATTATTTTTATTTTTTTCTAATATATGTTTATAAATTGATAGAAAAATATTATAAGAGTTGAGGAATACCTAAAAAAAAATGTTTATAATAAACCCCCATATAATTCCATCACCCTTCACTGTTTGAATAATTTTAAAAATATTTTTCTTTTATTTTCAATTTCTGTTTTTTTAAATGAACATCTTGAAAATCCTGTCATTCGAATGAACAATGTTTTATTTTATTTTTAATTCATGTCTTTTAAAATAAACATCCTAAACGTTCTATTATTTAAACGAACAATGTTTTTAAATATTTATTTTCAATTCCTGCCATTCTAAATTTGAAAATCTTTAAGAAAGATGTTCCTTTTTGTACTTTCAATTCCTGTCACTTATAAATTTCAACATTTTTCACGAACAATGGCTTAACTTATATTTTCAATTTCTACTATTTTAAATTTGTTTGTTAAAAAGTGTATCTACCTGAACTACAAAAATAATATTTTATACGAAACGATATAGAATCAAATCAACTAAACTGGTGGGTGTGGAGGAGGAGGGGGATGGAGAGGGGGTAGAGGTTGGTGTTGTTCATTTTACACCCGATTTATCGCAACTCCAATAACACATAACCGCGACACGTCGATCACTATTAAAGAGAAAATAGATAAACGATGAACCTGTACGATTCTATTCCATTCTATTCCCATTTCCCATTCCCCCATTCCCCCATTCCCCCATTCCCCCATTCCCATTCTATACCATTCTATTCTATTTTCTATTAGATTAAGATCTATTTGGGTATCTTACATTGAAATATTAACGTTTTCTCGTTAGTATGAGTAACATAGAGTGCTTTCAAAGAGTGACGGAGAGAGAGAAAGATCTTTAATTAAGATTACATATACCAAACGATGGAGATTCTGCAAAATGGGGACAGAGGGGTTTAGGATGAAAAAGGGTGGTAAGAAGAGGGGTGTTCTTTGTAAAAAATGATAGTGTTTAAGTCATGGAATGATTAAATTCTATGTTTATTGGAATTTATTTAACGATCATTAACATTAACATGAAAATTAATATGGCATCAAAGATGAAAAAAGGTTGTAAGAGGGGTGTACTTGTGAAAATGGGTGGTAATAAGAGGGGTGTCTTTGTAAAGAAGGTAAAGTTTAGACGAAGAACGATTAAATTTTATTTTTATTGGAATTTATTTAACGAACATTGACATTAATATGAAAATTAATATGTCTTCTGGCATCAAAGATAAAAACGGTTGTGAGAGTGGTGTATTTGTAAAAAAGAGTGCTGTCAACAGGGTGGTTTTGTAAAAAAGGGTAGTGTTTAGATCAAAGAATGAATAAACTCCATATTTATTAGAATTTATCTAACGAACATTAACATTAACACGAAAATAGTATATCTTCTGGCATCAAAGATGAAAAAGAATGATAAAAGAGGTGTATTTGTAAAAAAAGGGTAATATCAACAGTGTCTTTTTGTAAAAAAGGGTAACGTTTAGATCAAGAACCAATTAAATTCAATATTTATTGAAATTTATCTAATGAACATTAACATTAACACGAAACTAGTATAATCTTCTGGCATTGAAGATGAAAAAGGGTGGTAAGAGTGTTGTTTTTGTGAAAAAAAAGGATAACATTTTAACAAGCAACGATTATCTTCTGGCATGAAAGATAAAAAAGAATAGTAAGAGTGTTGTTTTTGTGAAAAAAAAAGGATAAAATTTTAATAAGCAACGATTAAATTCTATTTTTATTGGAATTTATCTAACGAGTTTTAACAGTAACAGGTAAATTAGTATATCTTCTGGCATTGAAGATGAAAAAGAGTGGTAAGAGGGGTGTATTTGTAAAGAAGGTAAAGTTTAGACGAAGAACGATTAAATTCTATATTTATTGGAATTTATTTAACGAACATTAACATAAATATGAAAATAAATATGTCTTTTGGCATCAAAGATAAAAAAAGGTTGTAAGAGGGGTGTATTTGTAAAAAAGAGTGCTGTCAACAGTATGCTTTTCTAAAAAAAGGGTAGTGTTTAGATCAAGGAACGATTAAATCCAATATTTATTGAAATTTATCTAACGAACATTAACATTAACACGAAACTAGTATAATCTTCTGGCATGAAAGATGAAAAAGAATAATAAGAGTGTTGTTTTTGTGAAAAAAAAAGTATAACATTTTAATAAGCAACGATTAAATTCTATTTTTATTGGAACTTAGTTTCGAAACATTAACAGTAACACGAAACACGAAACTAGTATATATCTTCTGGCATCAAATCTTTCGATCAATGTCAGTTTCCACGTGAATGCTTATTTTCCTTGGTAAAAGAGGAAAAAAAAAATTGAAACGACTGGAAAAAGATGAAAAAAAATGGAAAAAAAGGTGGGATGAGGAAGGGTGGGGAAGGGGAAATGTCGAGAACGATGCCAAGACTGCGAAAGGAAAGAGAGAAAAGTACCTCGTTCCTGTCCTCTTCTCTCTTTCTTGCAGCTTATCGTCGATGAGGAAACATTAACGAGGCACGTTCACTGGGAACAAAGCATAACCCGTCCTTGGTGGTTTCGACTATACTGTCTCGTTCTTTCTTTCCTTCATTCCCTTCCTTCCTTCCTTCCTTCCTTCAATTCTTTCTTTTTTCTTTTTAATTCTTTTTTTTTTGTAATTTGTAATATGAATATTAGGTATGGTAAACAACGATATTTTTATGGTCAATGTAGTAGTATTGTATATTTATAAGATTTTTATTTTAAATAAATGTGTGTGTGTGTGTGTGTGTGTGTGTATGGTGATTGTATAATTTAAAAAGAAATAATATTTGTAAATATTTTTTTACTTTCCTACCTTCCTAGCTTTTCTTAAATTATTATTTTATTATTTTTAATGTAGTGGTATTATATTTCTACGATTTTTATTTTAAATAAATATTTGTGCAGATATTTTACGGGTATGTGTGTATGTGTGTATGTGTGTGTGTGTGTGTGTATGGTGATTGTATAATTTAAAAAGAAATAATATTTGTAAATATTTTTTTACTTTCCTACTTTTCTATGCTTTTCTTAAATTATTATTATTATTTTATTTTTAATGTAGTGGTATTATATTTCTACGATTTTTATTTTAAATAAATATTTGTACAGATATTATTTACATGTGTGTGTGTGTATGGTGTTTGTGTAATTTAAAGCAAAGAAATAATATTTGTAAATCTTTCTTTCTTTTCCTACTTTCCTATGCTTTTCTTAAATTATTATTATTATTTTATTTTTAATGTAGTCGTATTATTTTTTATATGATATTTTTTTATTATAAATATTTTAGTAGGTAATATTTGTTTTAAGTGTATATTTAAAAAAACAAGGATAATACTTGTAAAGAAATAAATGCAGATAATATTTTAAGTTTAATCTCTTAAAACAACCCCACAAGGTGTTAATCTTATTTAAAAATTTTTAATGACACCTATCTTGAAACATATCATTTTAAAAAGGTAATAATAACAATAATAATAATAATAATAATAATAATAATAATAATAATAAAAATGATTCACCGAGTACAAGAGGAGTTTATTCTAAATTTGTGTACGTGTGTGAGTGTGTGTGTGGGGACAGATACTGTCGAGATAGAAAAAAAAAAAGGAAAATAGTGAAAAAGAAAGAAAATAAAAAAAAACCGTACTCGTATTTTTTCCAATAGAAAGAAAAAAGAGAGAAAGAGAGAGAGAGAGAGAGAGAAAAAAAAAGAAAAGAAAAACAAAAAAAGATGCATTTTGATGTAGAGCCAGAATTTTTTTTTAACGTTTCAGGTAGTACTACGGATTTGCTGCCAGCGCTTCTTCTCATTCACGGTGATTCCTATTCGTGGGGTGCCGGAAATTCGTTCGATGGGACCTCTCTAGCCGCACACGGACGTCTGATAGTAGTTTCCATCAATTTTCGCATTGGCGTACTCGGTGAGTATTTCCCCACCCTTGTACCACCCACTCTCTATGTACACTTTCCTGAATTTGGAGTATGATTCTACAACACCATATTCATTTCTTTGAAAAATATATTTTTAACTTTCAACTTTTATATATAATCGTTCAAAAAATATATCTGTAATTTCATAGCAATCTCAATAAAAAATAAAGATAAAAGTAAAATTAACAAAATTAAAGTTGCACTAAAAAAAGAAATGGAATGGTAATGGCTGAAAAAAAAGTTAGATACTAATAAAGTTAGGTTTAAGGTTCTAACGATATGAGCAATAACTATAATTAATAAAATTAATTAATTGATAATGATAATAATTCTAAAGCATTCAAATGTTCGGTGAAAATCTCTTCTTATGTACATTTTCCTGAATTTGGGATTAAACTATGACACCATACTCATTTTTTATATATTTTTAACATTCCAACTGTTATATACAATCGTTCAAAAGATATATCTAAATATTCATAGCAATCTCAATGAAAAATAAAGATAAAAGTAAAATTAACAAAATTAAAGTTGCAGTAAAAAAAGAAATGGAATGGTAATGGTTCAGGTTTAAAAGTTATTCTTGGGTACTATTAAAGTTAGGTTTAAGGTTTTATTAATATATGCAATAACTATAATTAATAGAATTAATTAATTAATAATAATAATAATTCTAAAGCATTGAAGTATTCGGTGAAAATCTTTTCCTATGTACACTTTCCTGAGTTTGGGATTAAACTATGACACCATACTCATTTTTTATATATTTTTTACTTTCCAACTTTTACATACAATCGTTCAAAACATATATATCTGAAATTTCATAGCAATCTCAATAAAAAATAAAAATAAAAGTAAAATTAATGAAATAAAAGTTACTGTAACAAAAAATTAGAATTAGAATATGGTTTCAGGTTTAAAAGTTATTCTTTGGTACTATTAAAGTTATGGTTTAAAGGTTTTAATAATATATGCAATAACTATAATAGTAAAATGAATTAAATGATAATTGATAATAATTGTATAACTTCATGTTAATAATATCCCAAAGATTGTGTTATAATAATATGATAATTACTATGATAATTTAATCGGGGGTGGTTTTACGTAGAAGGAAACCTAAAACTCTAAACTTTACCATAGTACTAATAATAATAACAATATTCATACTAAATATTACAATAATCTTGATAATTGTATGTAATAAAATTCTTCAACCTTTTCTTTTCAACCACAATAATAATAATAATAATAACAATAATAATAATAATAATAATCATACTAGATATTACAATAATCTTAATAATTGAGTCTAATAAAATTCTTCAACTTTTCCTTTCAACAACAATAATTACTAATAATAATAATAATAATAATAAAATGATAATAACAATAATAATAAAATGATAACAATAATAATAATAAAATGATAATAATAATAATTATAAAATGATAATAATAATTATTATAAAATGATAATAATATTAGGTGTTGGAATTAACTCGTAGCGTTATACTAAAGATGACATGAGTTTTAAAGTATTCTGTTTTCACCTTCAGAAACAAATTTATCGTAAACCAGCTCTAACAAGGTTTTATTTTCACGACAAATATTATGTTTTAATTGTTAATAACATCATGTTACTATTATTTCAATATGTTGAGGTTTATCCCAAATAAAGTGTTTTTGCGGGAACGGCAGAAAAGAAAAAATTTTTTACATCGTATTGTTACTAGTGATGAAAAGTGGATACATAATGACAATCCTAAGCGTAGAAAATCATGGGTTAAGCCCGGACAACCATCGTCATCAGTGGCAAAAGGCAATATTCATGGATCTTAGCTCCTCCTTTGTATTTGGTGGGATCAACAAGGTGTAGTTTATTATGAATTGTTAAAACCCAATGAAACCATCACTGGGGATCGCTACCGGTTACAATTGATGCGTTTGAGTCGGGCATTGAAGAAAAAACTGCCGGAATGGAGCAAAAAGCACGATAAAGTTATTTTACTGCACGACAATGCTCGACCTAACGTGGCGAAACCAGTGAAAACACATCTGGAAACATTGAAATGGGAAGTCTTAACCAACCCGCTGTATTGTCCGGATATTACCCCTTCGGATTACCACCTGTTTCGATCAATGGCTTATGGTTTATCAGGGGAAAAATTAACATCTTATGAGGATAGCCAAAATTGGATCGACTCATAGATTGCCTTCAAGGACGAAGAGTTTTTTCGACGAGGTATTCGACAGTTACCTGAAAAATGGGAAAAAGTAGTGGCAAGCGATGGGCAATATTTTCAATAATGTAATTATTTACTTTCATTTCAAATAAATCGTTATTTTTTAATAAAAAAACGCTACGAATTAAATCCAACACCTAATATTCTATCAAGTGATTTAATATTCCCTTATAGTTTTTCTATATTTTATATTTTATATTTTTAATATCAAGAAAAATATAGTCGATGTGTAATTAACCAAACACGATTGGAATTGGAAAAAAAAATAAAAAGATTATCGATTGAAATATTTCAGATGAATTTTGTAATATATTTTTGTAATTATAAGTTTTTTTTTATTTTAATTAACTTTTTCTTTTTACGTTCTGTGTGTGTTAAAAAATTGATATATTATTGAAAAAGAGATATTAAATTCTCGTGATGATCGTTTGGGAACGTTTACAAACTATAAATGTATTAAAAAAGGAAAAAAAAAACAAGAAAGAAAGAAACACTTTTACGCAATAAAATGCCTGTATACCGTTTATCATATGCGATAAAACGTTTCTGTGTTTTGCAATATATTAAGAAATTTATTGCAAATGATAAAGAATAACACTTTTAACGATCAATGACCCCGTTTAAACTAACTAATTTCAATTCTTATCACTTTTTATATTTTATCAGTGAAAGAATAATTTTTCTGTTAATACTTATCTCGTAATAAATAATACCATCACCCTTCCCTAAAAAAAGAACAAAAATATACAAAATATTGTAAAAAAGAATGTTAACAATTGTTTTCTATTCTTCAATTATATTTGTTTCATTAATTTTGTTTTTTATACCAAATTGAAAAAGATCTGAACACGTGGTAGAAGATACATTTATTCAGATCAAATATTATTTCATTTTGTTACTTTTTCTACGAACTTGATTAATAAAAAAAATCAGAGACAGTCATGAGGACTGCCGACAGAAGTGAAACCTTAAAACAGTATTTTGAATTTTTAAACTGATTGTAATATTAAAAATTACATTTAAAAAGGCCAACACATCGTATATACTCGATTGTATGTGTGTGTGT
>JACGTP010001174.1:0-12412 GCA_023678845.1 Mischocyttarus mexicanus
CGTAATCCTTCCATTTTATTTCTCTTCGTCATTACGTCTTTGATTAAGGATCGAACAAACATTTATTTATTCGAAATTTCAAAGACGGAACACAACCCGTAACAGGGTAAGATAAGATTATTCTACGCGACGCTTGTTTCTAAAATAGGATATCAGATGAAATAAGCTTCGTTAAATACGCGCAAAATTCAAAATGCCGTATAAACTACCACCTATGATTGTCCCCTACTCTCGGCGATGATGATGATGACAATGATGATGATGATGATGATGATGCATATGCTACTACAAAGTGAAATGAGAGATCTTAGAATGCGTCGCGCCCGTTTAATGTTATTTCTTTCTTCTTTTTGTAATCGATTTTAGCGAAAAAGAGAGAAAGAAAGAGAGAGAAAGAGAGAAAGAGAAAACAAAATTGGAAGGAATGGTCTAGTATGTTTATTCGTCAGACAATGATCCATCCATATTTTAATCTAATTTCTCTTTTAAAACGTGTCACACACCATGGGGGGTTGTACAAGTTTACTAATTTTAAAGTTGATAAATCTATACACGTTGTTTCGTTAACTCGATAAATTCAATAATTAATTTTCTCATCTTTTTGTAATAAGATTTTATTTCTTTCTCCTTCTTCTTCTTATTATTTTTCTAATTATAAGAAGAAGAAGAAATACACTAGAGCCTTTTACACGCACGTACCACTCTAGGAAGGGTGTGTGTGTGTTTATTTTTCTTTTTTTTTAATTCCAAGATCGTGTTAATTCTCTTTAAACTCGTATCAACCTATTTAATAATATCCAGGATTAGAATGCAATTTCGAGTTATGTTTTCCTCCACCCTATTTGTGTTTTCTGTTTTGATTCTCTCTTCGTGGTGGATCTCTCGTTAAAAGTATTTAAGTATTAATAGGGTAATTTGATCTTTTAAGAACAATCTTACTCGGATTTAGAATACAAATTTGTTTACTCTCTTTCTTTCTCTTTCTCTCCTCCACTCCACCCTTCTCTCATCCTTTCTCTGTCTTTCTCTCTTTAATCACACATGAATTCTTTCGCGTATGAAATATCGGGATCGATATTTTTGTATTATCGAATTCTCATTTTTATAATCCTCTTTTTTTTTTTTTTTCTTGGATCTACGCACGGATTATTACACAACACGTGTGGACTGTGCGCGCGGATGCGTTTATTCGACGCAAAGAGATTATACAACAGTATCACCTATACACATACAATTTGATCCCGCTGTATATTAATAATGAACACAACTAAAAACTTAGGGCTGTACAATTAAACAGTATTCTTTTTTTTTCCCCCTTTCTTTCTTTCTTTTTTTCTTCATCTTCTTGTCATTTTTTTTTTTGTTTCTTGTTTAGGGTACCCCCGAGTTTTTTATGGGGTTATAATTATTACTTAATGTTCTATTATTTCTATTATTAATTACTATATTTAACTCGTTTTTTCTTTTTTTTCCTTTTTTGTTTCTTTTGCGTGATTTCCTCTCTTCTTAATAATACATACTCGTATATAATATGTATATGCAAAGTTAAATACGCGCACAAGTGTGTGTGTGTGTATGTGTATAATATATATATATATAATCTATGAATATATTATATATACACACGTACGCGTAAATATATGATTCATTCTTTCAATCTTTTACTTTCCTTCACTCACTAACTCTCTCTCTTTCTCACTCTTTCCCCCTGTTTCTTTCTTTCTTGTGATCTTCTGTATTCTTCATCTCTCTTTTTCTCTCACACACAGATAACACACACATCACATATTCTACTTTCAGGCATCCTTTTATTCACACATATTACTAAAACGTTATTTTATACACAGTTTGATATCTCCTTCTCACTGTATATTATACTCGGTTTCTTGTTTTTTTTTTTTCTTTTTTTTTTTTCCTTTTTTCTTGTTTTCTTTTTTACTCTCGATTTTCTTCTTTATATAATCATCACTACGAAACGTTAAAGTGTTATACAACTTGACTCTATTCGTTCGAGTTCATCGAACCAATCTCGCGAAAAGATGATAATCATTGTTTCTTTACTTTTTCTCCTATTCCCATATTCTTCTTCTTCTTCTTTTTCTCCACTACCACCCCCAACCCCTCATTTTTCCCTTTTCCTCGTTGAGATATTTCGCGAATGGCAAAAATTGAAAGAACGCTGCGATAGAAATTTATTAGAAAGAATTAAGAATCTTAATTAGGCGTGATAATAGACAGCAACGATAAACAATGTTAGGAAAATTTTCTTATTGTTTTCTTCTTTCCAAAAATACGCGCAATATTCCCAGTGTGGTATCATCGACGTTTTACAATTTTTCTGCATTTGCGACGAACGCGGTTATTTAAAAAAAAACAAGAAGAAGACATTTAGATACGTCGATAAATGTATTCCAAGTAAAAACAAATCAATTCTTAGTGTCGTTGATTCGAAAAATTTAATTACCGAAAAAAATGAAGAATTAATTGGCTTTTAATCCTTGCAAAAGTGAATTAACGACACGGGAGAATCGTGTAAGCTAAACTTGAATAATCTAATTGGAGATCCACGAGAGAAATACGATTTTTAAGAGCTTAGAAAGTTTTGCGAACGCGTGTGGTGTTGTATGTATTTATGTATGTATTTATGTATGTATTTATGTATGTATGTATGTATGTAATATGTATAAATATGCGATGAGAACGACACTAATTTGATTGTGGATGAAATTGTATACAATCGCGGTCAGTCTTTTCGCAAGTACTTTTGTTGTTTTACATTTAAACCGTACGAGTTTATTTTTTTTTTTATTGTTACGATCACTTACTCATCTACTTTATTTTATTTTATTATATTTTATTTTATTATATTTGTTTTCTTCTAATTCAATGGACACTCGAACAAGATATAGATGGTGGTCCACGAGAATTGAATAAACTAATGATCAGTCGAGAAAGGATATTACACGAATTGGATCATTCATTAACGTTTAATACAACACCCACTTTGAAACCGATAAGAAGGGTTTTTTATTTTTGTTTCTTTTAGGGAATGGTAAAATAGGGAAGAAAAGCTATGAAAATTGGCAAAGCAATAATTTGTAAGACCCGTTCCCTAAAAGCTGATGATGATATTTGACGAAGCTTAATTATTTTCTATGTAAGCCTCTTAAATTGGACCAAAGGGTTATAATTGGTCCGACTATAAATCTTTATTAAAGTTGACACGTGAACGATTATTGAACGAATATGGTTGACATTTTCGAACTATAAGTTGTTAAACGATACAACGAAAAAAAAAAAAGGAGGGCAAACGAATTGAAAGACGAAGGGAAGAGAAGAAGAAACGAACGAATGAAATTATTTTCGATTAGTTCAAGTCTCGATTGAAGTGACGGTGTGACTTAAATTTCTTTTTATTTGCGAATTATATCGGTGAGAATATTTAGAACTCGAATGATACGATCTTTCATGATTTTCTAAGAATTTCATTTAAAAAATCGAATGAAGAAAGGGAGGGGTAGGGTGGAAGAGTGGGTCAGCATCATCTAAACGGACATTGTGAAAAGTTAGACAAATTCTAATCTCCCGTTAAAATTCATTCCGCGTTCTTAAAAGACGAGTGTTCCCTGGATTTTATAATCATTGATTTTTGTTTGCGCCAACATCTTTATAAAAATCTCGCTGGACGTCGATGAATAATCTCGGTGAATTAAAGTACGATCATCTATGAAGTGTGATATATATCGCTTTCTTTTTTTTTTCTTTTCATTTTTTCTTTACATAAAGTTGTTATTGGTGTAATTAAACGTGTGACTGATAATATCGTAATCGTACGAGCAATGATAATAATAATAATAATAAAAATAATAATAATAATAATAATAATAATAATAATAATAATAATACATAATATTAATATTAATTGTAGTAAAAGTAATAAGGATAGTAGTGATGATGATGATATTAATAGTAATAATAATCATAATAATAATCATAATAATAATCATAATGATAATAACAACAATAATAATAATAATAATAATAAAAAAAGAAGCATTATATCGATATATATATATAAAGACGAATTCATATGATGTGGAAATTTTAGTGAAATTGGCATTTTACGTAGTCGATTACGCAAGCAAATCGCATGCTACTCAGGAATATAATATCGCAGACTTAATTAAAAGCTGTACAATCCTACAAGATAATGTTAAACTTCTTGTCAATGTTAATCACACTACACCTCTCTCTCTCTCTTTCTCTCTTTCTCTTTCTCTCTTTCTCTTTCTCTCCTTTTTTTTTACTCACCCTTTCTCTCTCTCTCTCTCTCACACACATTAATCATGTAATTATAATCTTGTAGCGATATCTTGTTTTTGCAATACTCATTAGAAAGAAAACATTATTGATTAATAGTAATGAAATTATTAACGATCGTTATTATTTCTTAATACCAGAGATCTAAATAAGACAGTGGTAGTTTAATATCACAATAAGACTACACAGGCCTCGCGAAACTGGGGCACACACTTCGTTTCTTCTTCTTCTTCTTCTTCTTCTTTTTTTTTTTTCTTTATTTTTTTTTTTTTGTTACTATACTGTTTTTTTTTTTTTAGTTTTCCTTTTTTTTCCCTTTCTTTTCTTTTACCACTTTTTTTCTTTTCTCTCTTCAAGAGTTGCTACTCCTCTTTCTACTCTTAGCAAATTTTCTCATTATTTTATATTATTATCGATCAAAAGATTTCTTCAGCCATATTTTGTTTTCATGGCTAAGAGAAAAATCACTCTTTCAGATCTTCTTCTCAAAAATGGTGACGAGGGACAAAAAATAATATATTTTGAAAGATAAAAACGAACAGGAGCGTGATTATTTTTGAAACACGTTAAAAACACGCTTTTCTTTTTATCCTCCTTTTTTTTTTTTCTTTTTGTCACTCGTCATAAACAATTATCTACTATGAGTAATGAAAAAATCCATTGGACACACTACACGGACGATATCTTTAAATTATAATAGAATATTATTATTATTCTTTCTTTTTTTATTTTATTTTATTTTTTTTTAAGCTCGCCATTTTTATCGCGATAGCTTAAAAAAAAAAAAAAAAAGGGAAACAATAATTATCTCTCGTTTGAAGATTATCGATTTTAGAGCGCGACGTTCAGATTCTATTTAATAATAAACGTTTCTTATTTAATTGTTAATTTTTATTTTCAACGATGTCGCGCTAAATCATCGACGAAGCATTCTTCTTCTTCTTCTTTTTTTCATTTATAATATGTTACTTCTTCGAGAACAAAACATCTATCATCACACGGAATAAATTTTATTTTTTCCAAGTAATTTTTCTTCGTGATTATATAATAAATATATATATGACAACGAATTCTTTCACGTTACTGTGAAATTCTATGTCGAAATAATTTTGACGCGTCAAAAAATTTGCCGTTGAATAAATACATTTACGTACGTAACGAAGGGATGGGAAACACACGATCGGTTTCGTTAAGAAAAAAAAAAACAGAAAAAAAAATAGAGAGAGAAAAACAATTTGATACTCGAGTTATAACACATTTACGCCATTTTTATAATTTAAGTTCCACCGTATTTTCTTTCAAGCGACGATCTAATAATAACGATAATATTTTCTTCATGTATTATTATCGCTACGATCAACCAAACTATGTCTGGTTGTACACGATCTCGATCTTGTAGTTCGATATTAAGGGGTGATGGGGTGGAAATGGGTGTATGGGAATGGGAATTGGGGGAATTAGGGGAAGGGTAGGGACAGGGGAGGAAAGAATGGGGCTGAGAATGAAATCGACAATATATTCTAAGCCCTTTTGGCATCGAGAACGTCAAACGTTTACACGGGCCAGCCATTTCTAAGCGCATCATGTTGCTCGCTCTCACCACGTATTAATCATTCCTATATTTTCAACGACAAGAGACGTTTGATTTATCGAAACGATTAATATTTCGATATTGCTCTTAGAAAATTGGAAAGCGTACCCCTTCTGTTACTACCTTGGGCTCTTAACTCGAGAAAAACTTGCCTCGTTTTATCGATTGCTCATGATTTATATTAGTTGATAAAACACGCTAGCGTTTTTAATAATGATATATCGCTCCGAGTCGCTAAAACTCTACTCTTTAGAATGAAACTCTTTATAAATTGACCTGCTTCTCTTGTTCTTTTTGTTGCATCGATTTCTTTATAGCTTGCACAAAAGGTAACTCTAATCTATATTGAGTAAAACATTTTCTACTCGATTATATTTATATATATATATATCAGAATAAGCTTCTCTTTCTTCCATATTATTCCGTGTACGCTATCCGCAAATGTTGCGTTTTTCTTAGATCCATAAAAACACAGCTGATAGAAGCTAACGAAATAAGCTGGCAGTCTATCAACAACAAGGATCCCTCAATCGTTTGATCTAAGAAATAGAGGAAGAGTAACGCACAGAGAACGAGAACTCAAATTAACTGAGGAGACGTTTAAAAGTGGCTAGCGTAAACCCGACTTCACAATATCGGTGGAAGGAAGGTCCCGGAGTCGTCGAGATTCGGGTCCAGGCTAGAGACAATGTCACCTGTCGATGCGTGCCTGGACGTTGTTGTTTGGGCGCTACTTGCCAATGCATGACTACTTGCGCTACCATTTAATTTGCTCTTAACGACAAGGCTGCTGCTACTCTTGGAATTGTCCGTAGTCGCGGCACCCCCGCTCTTAGAATTCTCCGATCCGCCGACCCTCTTCATGTGTTTATCGTGCTTGAGGTAGAGAGCGAGAAGACTGTAGGGAGCGTATTCCATGTTTGAAGGTAACTGCAACGATTCGCTAACCGTCAGACGTGTTACAGTTTGCGCGTGAGATGATTGTGTCGTTTCGACTACCGCTGCCGTAGCGTTACTGTTGTTACCGTTGTTACCGTTGTTCGCGTTCACCGTTGACGATGTCATCGTCGAAGACGACGATGAGGAACTTGCGTTAACCAATGAAGAGCTCAACCACTCGTGACGTACTGCCTCTTCGGGGGTCATGCGCTTCTTCGGATCCCATCTAATCAAAATAAAACAAAATGTATTTTGTCTTTTTCCACCCTTTCTTGCAAATACCAAGTTATAGATTCTATTTATTTTAATCACCGATGACGTATTATCAAAATATCATTAAAGTTAAGTAGTATCCTTGAAGTATCTCTTTTTCTATGGTATCATTCTAATTTAAAACTATTCTTTTTTTTTTCTAGAGATTATCGCTTTAGAACGAGTTCGCTAACATATATATATATATATATAGTTAGATAAATCCAATTTAACGCTACGAAACTTTGTTTAACTTACTCGAGACATCTGCTAACGAAATCGACGAATTGTGTATCGGTACAACGAAGAACCATTGCTAGATTTTTGCTGCCAGCCCATCTCTTTTTCCCTTTGCTATTTGCAACGTATCGTGGAACGCCCTTTTGATCTGTAACATATAAACAATATTTTGTCTTCTCCTTTTTTTCTTTTTTTCTTTTATACGTTGAACCTTTAATCCAAATTTCGTATCCAGTGTCATATAACAGAATGAAAATTTGACAAGAATTTTCAAAAGAATAGGGTTTGACATTTACCGAAAAAGAGTCTGCGACGCGAAGCATGATTGATGATGTGTTCTGGAGGAAGTCCTAGTACTTCCATGATGCAAGCGAGTTGTTCGATCTCGTCCTCACCAGGAAACAAAGGATATCCAGTATAAAGTTCAGCCAAAATACAGCCAAAGCTCCACATATCGATCGGTGTGCCGTAGGGAAGACCGAGAATCACCTCTGGACTTCTATAAAACCTCGATTGAATGTACGTATATACACGTTGATGGCTGTAGCAGGAAGAGCCAAAGTCTATCACTTTGAGGGAACTGCTACCTCGTTGTTTTAAAAGTACGTTCTCCTGTGAACAATTATTTTCTTTCAAAAATACGTTTCTCCTGTGTGTAAAATCAACTTGTTTCTAAATAACATTCTCCTGTAAAAACAATTACAATTTCACTTGTCGTTTAATAAACTTTGGACCAATGTCAACATTTTGTTGAAAAACATACGCATACATTTAAATATATTTATATTACATATATGAGAGAGAGTGAGAAAGAAAGATAATAATTACCGGCTTTAAATCACAGTGAATGATATTTTCTCGATAAAGTAGTCTCAAACAATTTATGAGACAATTAGCGAATCGTCGTACTAGGCTTAGGGTGAATCCTTGGTAATTGTTCTTTTTGATTAGCTCGTACAGGTTCAAACTGTTAATAATACAAAAAAAAAAGATTGATTCAATTTACATAGCTCGACATTAGATACGAATTAGATTTATCATTATTATCTTATTTACCTCATTAACTCGAAACTGATGCATAAATGATTCCTGAAATAAAAATATTCTAACATGTGTATCACATTGTGCGATGCTTCAGCATCCAGATCCTTCTTTTTCAGATGTTCCAAGATTCTAACTTCGATCAGTGCTTGATGATGGAATCTCTTCTTATTTCTAAATAAATAGTTAATATTCGTATATGTTAATAATATTAGAATAAACAAAAACAAATAAATACTTCGAATAAAAATATACCTGATGATCTTGATAGCAATGTGTTGACCTGTCTTATGATCGAATACTCGAATTACTTGACCAAAACTTCCCTTTCCAATAACTTCTAGTATCTCATATCTGAATAATTAAGAAAAGAAAAAAAAGAAATGTTTTTACAACGAATGGAAAGATTTTTTTTTTTATATATATTAGGTTGTCAAGTATGAAATGGTGCAAAAAATGCACACAATTGAATTAGATTTTGCTTCATTTCATACTTGACAAGCTAATACAAAAGGTGTTAGTTTAAAAAATATTCAAGATGACAAATTTCAACGTACCTGTAAGAAATGTGATCATGCAGGACTTTGTTGTAGCTACCATTTTCGTCATCGTAACCACCGTTTTGCGATGCACCTTCCTCCCCGTGAATTTTATTCGCCGACAAACCGAGATACCAAATTTCAGAATATTTTTCGATTTCGGCCCGTTCAAATTCCGGAAGTCGATATCCATAATACTTCAGAGCTTCCTGAGGTGTCATGGGCAACTTGCCGGCTGATTTGTTAGAATGAAATTAGAAAAAAAAAAATATTAAACGAATTCGAAAGACGAATAAAAATAAATTATTTTTTACGTCGAATAGCGTTTAATTAAAATACGAATTTGAGAATAATTTACGTACGATAAACTTCATGGATGTTGTTACTGGTTGAATTGTTAGCATTCTTGGCGTTCGATTTATCCACCCGCGTGGGTTTCGTATTGAAGAACGAAGGTTTCTGAAACAGAGAAACATAAACGTACCGTCGTTAATTAAATGCACCGCTATGTTTGCTCGAGCGAAAATAAAACAGGAGACTGTTGCTTTGGGTATATAAGAAAGCTGCCGTTGTTACTTTCTCTGCAAATAACGAGATTAAAATGCGTAAAAGCTGATCACATTCGACGAACGAATAACATCGACTTTTAATTCCAAGGTACTTTATACTTTTGTCAAAGATTTTTGTTTGATCGTTAATGAAACAATGATTCAAGGAAAGAAGAAGTAATACGATTACTTAAATAATAAGATTTCATCGAATGCGTGTAAGATTTTTTCTACGACAAGGGGGATTTGTAAAAAGTAAGAAGAAAATCAAGAATAAAATACAGAATAAAATAAGAAAAAAATTATTAACGTTATCTCGACCTAAAACCTTTCAGCTTCGAGCTTTCGCAGTATAACTTTCAAATTTATTTACCCTCAAGAGCAATGGAAGCAACGTTTTCGGTGCAGTATTTTACAATCACCGAGTTTCTCAAGGGAAAGTGGGGAAGGAAGAGAAGAAGAGAAAGAGAGAGAGAGAGAAAGGAAAAGATTGTGAAAGAGAGAAAGAGGGGTTGAAAGTGTTCGCGTGTATTTGTTAGCTACGATAAATTTCAGCTGAAGCGTCAACGTTAATCTCTCGAAAGAAGTTTTAGGCCCTTAACGTTTCCATCTGCTCGAAATATCGTAAATCTTTCTATCCAACTGATATCATTGCGATAACTGATGTTCCTAGTAGATTACCCTTGACAATCCGTAATCTCGTCAGAGTAGAATAATTTTTTTTTTAAATAACAAATATATTTGGTTGTCAAGTATGAAATGGATCAAAAATGCATATAATTGAATTGAGAATTTGCTCTATTTCATATTTGACAATCTAATATATTTATATTTGATAATAAATAATATAAATATATATAATGTGTATTAATGATCAGAAAAATAAAAAATTTCAATAAAGGAAACACACTTGGATATTGAAGTATCTCAAAGATGCATCGTAAACATTCGAAGGCGGAAAGAAAACGTCAGCGTATATTTAAAACAGAACAGCTACTGTGTGTCTACTGTCGAGTAAACGTAAATCACGCGAAAGGAAATAAATGATAAGAGGAAAAAGTTGGTACGAAAGATTCGTCAGAGTTTCTCTGAAAGTAGAGTTGCATTTGAGAAAGTGGGACGGATCGAAGGCGGACAACATCTGCCCGGCCTGGATGACCGACCCTTTATTCTTCTTCTTCTTCCTCTTCTTCTTCCTCTTTTTCTTCGTCGTCATCGTCATCATCATTATCATCATCATCATCATCAGCCTCCTCGTCGTCGACGTCGTTGTCGTCGTCTTTCTCCCCCTTTTTTTTCGTAAGAGTTTAATGACACGAAGACGGACACGAGTTCTCTCGATTATCTTTCTGCTTTTTAAAACGATGAAAATGTTCTTTAAACTACACCCACCACCTTTACCATCTTTCTATTTTTATTTTCACTTTTTTTTTTCCTTTTTGTAAAGAGGGGAAGCATAAGCAAAAGGGTAGTCATCGACAGTCCGGCACCGGTTCATAGAAACGTTATTTGAATGATAATTAACTGTGTACTTCTCGTTGTTCTTTGGAATTACACGTATACGTGTTTGAAAAAAAAAATAGGAAAGAGAGAGATATCTGTGTGACAAGATTACTTATACAGTCGTGTATATTTTGTCAAACGATATTAATATTTATACCTTAAGAAGAGATAGGACTTTTTTATGTTTTAATAATTAAGGTTTTAATAAAGATGAATAAGATAAGTAATTTTCACAAATTACGAGTTATGTGATTTTTCTTTAATACTATTTCTCTCTTTCTTTCTATTTTTATTTTTTATTTTTACTTTATTCTAATGAATGAACTCGTTGATTATTTTTTTATATGAATAGATATTATAATAATTATATAATAATTATATGAATATTGTATGATAACATCGTAACACATCAGGTACCCTAGATAATTATAATTGGGAACGCATCGATCAATGTGACATTATTTAAAAATCCTTCGACGAAAGCCAACGCATTTGTAATACAAACTAGAGTCTGTAATTACATTGCTTATTATTAGGCTAATAATACTAGATTAAAAAAAGAAAAGATATATTGCTAATAGATGACGTTGACTGTGTCATAATTATCGAGTAAGTATGGAACGGTGTCTATCTATGGTCATGATATTTGCGTTGGCTGTATCAAAGTGGTACACACCGAGTATTTAAGTAGGCTTATTTCAATTTTAAAAGCATCGAATCTTCTTTACGAGGCTCGTAAAATACCAAACCAGATTATAAATTTTCTCGTGCGAGAAAGTTTACGTACACTTGAAAATATTTGTTATTCTGTAAAAGCAAAATATAAAACACAGAAAGAGAGAGAGAGAAAGAGATTTATGTTTGTTGAGACACGGAGAATATTTTTTTAGAAGAAGTGTGGAAATATAATTTTTACATACAAATAGAGACTATTTTTTTATTCTCTGCTTGAGGGATAATAATGACTCATTATAGTTCACTGTTTTAATAACCGGTTTAACACAAAACTCTCTTATTTTAGATACTTATCGTGAAATTTGTAGATTCTTATCTAAGTTGACGGAAACTCCTCGCTTTCTTTTATTTTTCGTTGTCGCAGATGTTGTCTCCGACGAACATAAGAAACCGTCAACCGAGGTTGGCGCCGATTGATTGGGGTTAACGACAATTAAGGCCAGACGAATGTTGGCATAAATTTCTATCAAGGGGTCAAGATATAATAAACGTGTGTTGTTCTCACGAGTCACTATCAAGAACGTGTCTTTTTCTTTCTGAAGGAAAAAAAAAATAAAAATAGAAAGAAAAAATAATCTATTACTTTTTTTATTATTAATATATATAACTTTCAATATTAACGAGCAATAACTAGTTATTATATGTTAATCAATTAAAAAAACAAAATAAATTACAATCATTCATCCAATTATATATTTTTTTGA
>JACGTP010001175.1:0-12400 GCA_023678845.1 Mischocyttarus mexicanus
ATATATGTATATTATTTATTTTTTATTGTTAACTATGTATTTCTTAATTTATAATTATTTTATATATACGTATATTATTTATATTGTATTGTTAGCAACGTAGTTTAAAATTTTTGATTATTACATATTTGTTGAATATATTATTTTTTATGTAATGTTAGCAATGTAGCTCTAATTTTTATTATTACATATTTTTTAGAGATGTAATACGGCAATCAGAAAACAGGTGAAAGAAGCTAAAAGCAATATTTCCAAAGCAATATTTCCAAGTCTACTTTTTTGTTATTTATCAACATATTATTTATTATTTATTGTCATCTATGTATATTTAATTTTTAATTATTACCTATTTGTTATTTATATATATATATATATATAATCAGGTTTTTATTGCACAACTTACAAAGTTTTTTACAATGTCTTATCATTATTTCACTTATAATTATCTTACATTTTTGGTTTGCTTTTAACACCCCCTCGTCTACCACTAAATATCATCAGTCTTAAGCTTATACTATTTAAAAATTAAAAACTACCCAAAATCCCACTCGGGTTCGTCTTCGCCTTCCCTCCCATCCTCCTCTATCCTCCTCCTTTTACACAGTTCCTCTACTTCCCTGAAAAGTTCGCACATCCCGACCTGAATCTTACCGCCTAACATGTTTATTAACTCCCCCCTTATAGCACCTTCCTCTACACCAGCCATCCACTCCTCAACTTCCTTCCTTCCCTTCTCGGAAATCAATTCCCTTCCTCTATTACAGAGTATCAGATGCTCCAACGTCTCTACATGCTCTCTGCATAACCTACATTTCCAGTCCTTTTCCCCCTTCTTTCCTGCCCTTCCAATATTGCCACATCTTACCCTTGCCCAAACTTCCTTTACCCCTCCCCCTATTCCTTCTTCTGCCCAATACTTCCATGGCATTTCATCGTTTTCCATTAAATGCTTGTACAAACTATTGTATTCTGACTTCCTAATTTTTTCCTCTTCTTCCCTTAGGCTTCTCTCTTTCAATTCTTCAAGTCCCATTTTTATCCTCTCTCCTATCCTCCCACGATCTCTTCCTTCCCTTATCAACTCTATCAAGTCCTCGATACCCAATTCCCTCAGCACACTGACTAGCCTCTCCCCCCATTTTGAGGGTTTACCGTTCGTTATGGCCCTTATTTCTTCCAACACACATATTTTTGGCCACCTTGAATCCTCCATTTCCAACACCTCCTTGATATACCGCAGCGCTCTTTCTCTTATCATGAATTTCATAGTTGGGATTCCCAGTTCTCTTCTCCATATATAATTTGGCGTTGTCCTGTTCACTCCTAATGCCATTTTACAATATCTGCTCTGTATCCTTTCAAACATCTTTATATCTCCCAACCCCCAAACCTCTACTCCATACATAACCCCCGCTTTCACAATTGAGTCCAAAAGGAATAGCCTATCCTCCAAACAATTTCTCCCTGCCCGTTTCCAAATTCCCCATACCATATTCGCCGCCTTTTGCGCTTTCCCAGCTGTTTTCTTACCATGCACCCAAACCGAATTTTTATTTGTGAACCAGTATCCCAAATATTTAAATTCCCTTACTACCTCCACTTTTGTCTTATTAATCTCCCATTCCTCCCCTTTCTTAACCTTGCCTCCGTTTCTGAAAATCATGATCTTTGTTTTCTTCTCATTTACTCTCATCATGTTTTCCTGCGCCCATTTTTCTAAATCCTTTAATATACTTCTCAACCCTTCCGCAGTCTCCGCCAATGCCGCAACGTCATCTGCATACTTTATTGCAAATATTTTTTGTCTCCCTATTACTGCTCCCCCTTCATTCTTCTCTATCCATCTTTCCTCCAGATCATCTATATACAAGTCGAACAACACTGCGCTTAGCGCGCACCCCTGCCGCACTCCCTGTTCTGTTCTGAAGCTTTCCGTAATTTTCCCCTGAGCCTGAACCTCCGCTCTCGTTTCCTTGTATATCACCTTTATTGTCTCTAACATTCTACCCACTATCCCTTTTTCCTTTAGCTTTACTATCATCCTTTCTCTGTTTACTCTATCAAATGCTGCTTTGAAATCAATGAAAGCCACATACAGCTTCCCACCTCTCACTTTCAGTCTATTATTTATTATCGCGTTTAACGTGAAAATCTGATCTCTAGTACCTCTTCCCTTTCTGAATCCCGCCTGACTTTCCTTCAACTTTTTATGTTTTTCTATCCAACCACTTAATCTTTCTGTCATCATCTTTGTTAATACCTTGTAACCCACATCCAATAACGATACTCCTCTGTAGTTTTCTGCCTTGTCCCTATCCCCATCCTTAAAAATTGGCACAATTCTAGCTGTTTCCCATCCCTTCACCATGTCCCCGTGCAACCAGACTCTATTCAGTGCGTCTCTCAACTCCTCTTTCTGCCTCTCCGGTAGCGCCTTCACAAATTCCACCCCTATTCCATCCTCTCCCGCAGCCTTCCCGTTCCCCATTCTGCTCAGAGCAAACTCCAATTCCTTCCTCCCGAATTCCTCAAAAAATCCCCTCTTCTCCTTCTTTTCCTCTTCACTAATTTCCTGTTCTTCTTTTTCCCATACGCTTCCACTCCTTCCCTCCCTCTCTACTCCACTCCCTTCACTCTCTTCCTCCTTCAACAGCCCCTCAAAATGCCCCCTCCATTGCTCCTTCGTTAATCTTTCCGTCGTCTTACATCTACCCCTGTTTCTGAATTTATTTATCGCCTTCCACCACATTGTCATATCCTTTGCCTTTCCTACTTCCTCCCACAGCTCTCTTCTCCATTTTTCCCTTGCTTCCTTATATGCGACTCTCACTTTCCTTCTTTCTCTAACCAATTCTTGTTTGTTCTCTAAACTCCTATCCTTCGTAAAAGCTTTCAATTTATCCCACACTTTCTTTCTTTGCGCTTTACATTCCTCATTGAACCACCTTGGCAGTTCCCTCTTTCTCTTTCTTTTTCCATCTCTGGTTCTTAACCCTATCCTCTCCGCCGCTCCCAGTATTTTCTTTTTTACCCCCTCCCATCCCTCCCCTCCCTGTCCAAGTTCCTCCTCCTTCTGAATTTCCTCCCTGAATTTTTCCGCTTTCCCTTCTTTCCATATTAACCTCCCCCTTTTTTGTTCCTCTTCCTCCTTCTCCTCCTCCTCCTGCCCCACCACCCCTTTTCCCCCTAACTCAAATATAATCGGCAAATGATCTGATTCAATTCTTTCCCTCACCTCCATCCATCTGACCATACTTTTTCTCCCCCTGTCTAATTCAATCAAGTAATCAATCACCGATCCACTACATTCTTCACCACCTCCTACAAAGGTAATTCTGCCCTCTCTATCTCCCTTCACCCTCCCATTCAGTACTTTCAAACCAAGCTCTTCACAAATGCCCAACAGCCTTCTACCTTCTGCGTTCACTGTACTATCCTGAGACTTCCTCATTTCCCCCTCGAAATCCTCCTCACCATCCAAGGTAACTGCCTGTGCGTCTCCAATTCTCGCATTCCAATCACCGACAATAAGCACATTCTCAGTGGCTCCTCCCTCCTCCAATATTAGATCTTTCAATTCCTTCTCCAAATTCTTAATTCCTACATTGTTGTACACAGTTATAATAGCCGTTTTTTCCCTTATCTCATCATTTACCATGATTAGACCGTGTTTCCATCTTTTTATGCTCCAGTTTCTTGCCAAACCCTTTCTTATACCTACCACTTGACCCCCTTTTGCTCTACCTTTCTTCACCCCTTTTTCCCTATAAGCTTCCAAAAAGTACCAGCTATACCTTCCACTCATTTTTTGTTCCGTTTTAACTTCATCCTTCTTTTCCACCCACGTTTCCTGCAATATTATCATATCCATCTCTTCCAGCATCTCCCATGCTCCTCCTATTTTAAACACTCCTGCTATGTTCCAATTGATTACTTTGAGTCCTTTTTTATTGCATATTCCATTTTTCTTCTTTCTTCTCCTTTCCCCCCTCTTACTCGCCCTCAGAACTTCCTTACTTCTCCTTCTTCTCCCTTCCTTCTCGCCCTCATCCTCCATATCACTTGCTCCGAAAGGGCTGTCTCACCTCCTCCCATTTTTTCCACCGCTCAAGCTTCCCCTTTCTCTCGTTCCATCTCCACCACTCGTTATTCCGCCATATGTTCATATGGTTTGCCCATACTTGCCTCCCCATTCTTCTTTCATCCTCCGCAACCCCACAAAGCCACCTTCTCGTTTCCTTCTCCTTCCTTGTCCAGTCATTACTCAACCATATCCCTGTCCCTTTTAATTCCTTCACTTTTTTCATTACACCCATCTTCTCCTCCCAATTCCTGAACTTTATAACTATCAGTCCTTTGCTGACATGTTTTATCACCACATGCCTTTTAAGCTCTTGTCCGGTTCTTCTTGCAACTTCTTCTAATATACCCTCTTTCGCGGTCCTTTCCTCTTCCCTAAAGGAGATACAAACATTGTTCCTCCGGCTTTCCCTTTTGCTTTTTTCCTCCCTCCATTCCCCTTCCGATAACGGCTCGGGTCCTCCATCCTGCTCTTTCCTCCTCCTTCCCTGCTCAAAACCCAATCCACCGAAGCTGCCCTCGTTATTGTTGATGTCCTCCCTTCCTTTTCCACCTCGCCTACCCCTCTCCTCTTGCTCCCACCCTTTTCGCTGCTCCTCTCTACCACACTCTCTAACGCTGCTAATCCTCATTTCTCCCCGACTACCTCTCAACACTCCCTCACCCTTCCTTGTAAATTCCCTCTCTCTATTACTCGTCTCCATAACCCATCTTCCTCGCTTCTGGACCGACCCCCCTTCATACTCCACTGGTCCACCACTCGCCGATTCCAGACTGACATTTCTTCCCCCCTCGCCTCTTGTATTCAACCCCTTTCTCCTTTTCTCCCTGCCTTCCTTTTCCGCCACAAGCCTATCAATTGTCCGCACTAGTCTCCCCCGTTCCTCTTCCCATTGTCTCCTGTCCCGCTCCGCTACCTCTCTCAAACTCCTCAAATCATTTTCCCACCTCTTTCTCTCATTTTTTATCCTTGCGCATTCCGCACACCTTTCCTCCTCTCTCCACTCTTTTTTCCATCCTGCTATCTCGTCCGTCACCCGCTGCCACATCTTATCCATCGCATCATTCACCCTACTTCTAACTTCTTGTCCTAACGCACTCTCCAGCTCTTTTGCTTTCTTGTCCATTCTGTTTCCCATCTTTATCTCCGATTCCCTCAATCCTTTCAGCCAATTGTATAGACCCTCCGACTCCTCTGGAATATACTCAATGCTCCTGATATTGCCCATATAGTCCCCATCCCCCCTCGAAACCTCTTCCTCCTCCCTTTCTTTTCCACTGTTACCTGCGCTTTCCTCCACACTCCCTTTTCCTACCTCTCCGTGTTTTTCACCCTTCTCCTTATTGTTCTTATGCTCGCCACCTTCCAATTCCCCCAAAACAATCAGCACATCTTCATTCCTGCTTCTCTCCGTCCCTACACTTCCCCCCACTCCAACGTCTGTCCTCTTCCTTCCCTCATTCGTCTCACCCAGCAGCTCCGCTAAGTTACGCCGCCCGTTGCGCTCACCACCTGCCCCATCCTTGCACCAATCCATCCCTCCCTCCATACTGTTCCCTTCCACCATATCTGCCGAGTACTTGCACGGCGTACGCTTCAACCTGCATCTCGGCTCAAAACCCACCCATGTGCCTTCCTTCTCTTCTCCCTCCACCGTCAAGAAACGGTCTATCTTCTCGCTGCCGCAAATTCCCATCTTTCCTTCGCCTTTTTTCGGTCTTCCCGGGCCTCTTTTCTTCACAACTTCTGCCTTGTTCTTTCCCACCGCTCCCTCTAGCGGCGCCTCACTCAACCCTGTCACTTCCTCACTCATCCTATCCACCTAACCTCCACAATAATTCACCTATCTACTTTTGCACCTTAAACTCCTTCCTCTCCTTTACTCTATTCGCCCACACTCGTACTGACTCCTCTCCCCTTTCCCCACCGCTATTTCACCTTTTCACTACCCTTATTTGCTTAATTACTTCTTCCTTCTTAATTTCTATCGGCCCTCGCTCTCCAACGTCCACTCTCACCATTTGAAACAACTGAACTCTGTTATTTATATATATATTGTTTAATATTTCTTGTCAACTGTGAATTATTTAATTATTAATTATTACCTATTTGTTATGTTTTTTAATTTTAAATCATCTATATTACAAGCGTTACGAATGATTAAATCTTGATCTTCTTCTGTTAAAACAAAAGAAGATAAGAATTTCTTCGCTGCTTCCTTTGTAACACCATTTGCGTTTCTTGGAGTACAGTCTGTGATAAAAACAAATTTGACTGATCGAAATTAAAAGAAATAAATAAATAACTCATTTTTTATTATGTGTTATTTAATTTTTAATTATTCATTTTACTACTTACCCAAACTAAATAATTGTTATTTTCCAATTTACTTGGAACATTCACGAATAAAACAAATTTGACACGTTTCATAATAACAATGCACCAAATTTACAAAAATTTTTTTTTTATTAAACATATTGTTAAAAAAATAAAAAAAAACGAAGATGAATAAAACATACTTGACAAAAATAAAAAAAAAATAAAAATAAAAAAAAAATAGAAAAAAAAAATAATAAAACCGAAAAGATTTAAACTTACGACAAAACTATTACGAGCCTGTGCCTTTACCCGCTCGGCTACAGCGGCTTATGACATTACATGAAATGGAGAGGTATATATACGCCCTGAAATATTTATTCAAATTTCGTCGGCCAATATCTCGAAAAGGGTTAACACGTTCGCGACGGGGTGTACCACCGGTGGTACATTCTTGTCTGTCTTATGGGACGGGATGAGCCACCGGTGATACATACAGAATTGTCCCATCGGGCGGGATGAGCCACCGGTGGTACATTCCCTGCAGCGCTTACGAACATTCCTTGCAATGCACGGATATCTGTTTATAAAATGAACGTTGCTATCCTTTATTTGCCTTACTGATATTTCTTCAGTTATTAACAGTTTATCAATAATTTTTTCCCTTATTTTAAGAATGCTCATTTGACCACTACCCCATGTTTTATGTATGTAATATGCATTTACTATTGCTGTCCCGCAAAGTAGCTGTATTGCGATCTTTCTATACCATATACCCGCCCGATGGGATCAAGCACGAAAAACAAGCCCTCCCCACGGTGCGGCCAGTGAATTCAGGCTCCGTCGCGAACGTGTTAAGCATTGGAAAGAGTTATATAGATAGCATTGTAGTACTAATCAACATTTACAAGTGTGCAAAGTTTCAAAGGGAAACTCGATGTACACTTGAAATGTTCTCCTTGTAAGGGTTAGTCCGGCATGTAGATATCTTCTATTAGGATTATGAGATCTAGTATAATGTGATTCAAATTTAGGAAAACTATTAATATGGTTTTGAACATGGTTTTTTCTGTCCTCAGATAATTTTCTTGATGATTTATGCATCATTCCACGTAAATCATTGCCTACATTTGCAGAGTTTAATACTCGTTTTAAGCGTCCTTCACTTATTTTAAAAGTATCTAAAAAGAATTTTTTACACACGGGAACTTTTCCGTTTGTTGAACATCTTCGTTCCACAATTTTGCGCTCGACAGCTTCGTAAAGCAATACATTTTGTTTGTTTAAATTTCCAAAACCCCAAAACTCCTCAAAAATATTCTTTCTTTCTTTTTCATCGTAATTTTTTGTGCATGCATTGCGACAACGGCAATCTTTGTTTTCAAAAATTTTTTCCGGTCCAATATTTCTGGTTTGAGTACAATATCTTTTTCCTGAATTCCGTTTAATCTTTCGCACTTTTTGGATGTGTGATTCATCAATTTTTTCTCTATTGTTATTCATATCTTCATCCTCTGAAGACGAATATTGTTCTATAATTCGGTTTCTTTTTCGATTTTTTTTTAAATCATTGCTTACTATTTCTTCTTAACTATCTGAACTAAATAATAGTCTTGTTCTGTTCTTCCCCATGGGTGAAATAATTTCTAAAATTTAATATTAAATTTTAAGTTTTATATTAATTAAACGTACTGGTTATTCAACTAACGCAATTGTCCAAAAACTGAGGTTAAATTGTAAATACTAATTAATTAATATTACCTTTATCACTACTTTCCTACATTATCAATAGTAAATATATTATCTTGATTATTTAAGAATAAATGGAGTTAGGCCACTTTCAAACAACACGGGTCGATTATTAAACTAACTCTGAAAACTTATGTGTCAAAAATTATCGTATTTGCTCGGATTATAAGCAACCTGAAAAGCTTTACTGATAAATAACATAAAGTTGTACACGTAACCATGATAACCGGAAAAAAACTGAAAAACGGAGTTAGGCCACTTTCAAAATAAACGGCTCATGTATTGTTTTGTTCTTATATACGAAACAAATAGTGCGTATACCTGTGTTTTGATGGTATTATCCAGGAAATTATGCTTCGCTAGTTTTTTTTTAAATTAAATTACAGAATTATACTTTACTTGTAATTTGTTAATTTACTGTGATTAGCTTTATCTGTTTCTTATTACAGTTACTAATTTAGAAATAAACATATAGCCAAACAAATTGTGAAAAGTGCAGTGTTGTCGCATAAGCGTTTGTAGGGCGAAAAATTTTTTTGTAAACGTCATTCTTTATCATCTTTCTAGGAGGTAATGAAAGTTTTAATTGCAACAATATAGGTATCTCAAATTTGGATCTAAACTCATTTACTTCATTGTTCACTGATTTATATTTCTTAGTGTTGTTGTTAATGTACCTTGGAGAGTTTATAGTCTTATAATAGGTTTAAAATATATTAATTTTAACTTCTTGATCATTTACAGTAAGAATTTTCCTCTACAAAATGGCTTATAAGAAAGATACCTTATTATCGTTAATAGTTTAAAAGTTATTATTATCATTTGATGTATCAAAATATACTTGCGCACGTATATGTAAACGAACTTTGAACACGTAAATTCATATAAAAAAAATGAATAGTAAAATATTTTTAATGTATGTATTAAGTTTACTTTGCAAAGGTGTTATTTTCTCTTTTATTTAAAATATGTATTTTTATGAACTAAATCTGAAGAAGCTCTGCTATATTTATGTAGTACAGAATTAACGAAATGTACAAAAAAATTTTTAATGATTTTTTACTTCTTTGTTTGACAAATTTTTTGCTTTTTTTCTGTTTGACATGTACCTGGCAATAATATAAAATAATATTTGTACCGATGCAATACCGTTTAGGTGCAAATTCTGAATGATTGGTGTTGCATGCATGTGATGAGCAAATGGCGGCTCTGTTCGTAGGCGAGGTTTACGTAATTGCGTCTCATCGTGTATCGGACAGTAGCTGGATGCGCATATTTTGTGTTGATTGAGGAAAATTCTCCAAAATAGGATTTTCGTCGATGCGACATAGGTTAAAGGGGTATTTCTATATTACTGGAGTACTGGTATATTTAATTATAAAAAAAGTACATTCGTACAATATTTTTTCTTCAGGCTACAAGCATGTTTTGCTGATGCGTAGTGTTTAGGTTGAAACACAAAAAGAACCGGTCCTAAAGCAGTTGATGAGTGAATGTCGGCACTTTTCGTGGACGATGATGACATAAGTGAATCATTATCGTGTATTGGACGGCAGCTGGAGGCGCATGCCTTGTGTCAATCGGGGAAAAGTCTCCAAAATAGACTTTTCGTCAATGCGGCATAGGTTGAAAAGGTATTTCTGTATTACGGAGAACTGGTCGCTAGTTACAGTGGTCTTTTCTGCACTACTACAGAAAAAAAGTATGTTCAATAAATTAGGACTAAACAAGGGAGGTTAAACTCCATTAATGGATACTCCTTATGTACTGATTGCTTTTTGGTCCCTGATAAGCGTTTTTATTAGAGCGACTAAAAATGTTTCAGTGTTCGAATTACTCTTTTTATATCTTGTCTGGATATTTTTCTATATCTCTTAACGTAAAAAAATATTTGCATTAATATATTATTAATAAGGTACAGAAAAAGAAGCAAATAATATGTTTAAGTAAGCTAACTTGTATTATTTCAAAAGTAATTTCAACACAGACTAATATTAAATCAAAAATGAATGTACTTTTTTCTCCAGTAGATACATTGAAGCTATAATTAACGTGTTAAAGAAAAGAGAAAATAATTTTATTGCAACAACGCGGGCTATTTAAACATTTATTTAAATTTACATTATCATTGACTAGCATTTGAGTATATTTACATTCAAATTAATTCTTGTGTGTATACATTTTTATTATTTCCTTTCAAACATTTTAATGCTGAAATTTTTTAATAAAAGAAGTATTATAAATAGCCATTTCTATTCAGTACAAATAATCATTCAGTAAAATAATAATGAATTTTCTCTTTATTAATTATAACAGTTACAATATATTGTGGCGTCGAGTATTTTCAAGCCAAACATAATAAGTATTCGAAAGGAAGTTGGTGGAAAGCTCTGGGTAGTTTAACGCTAACCGTACCAGTATTGTACATATATATTTCCTTACTATAATTGGTCATTTGATTGTTATTATTTTCTGAATTACTGACGAAAAACGTACTTTTTTATTTCTTGTTGATTACGTCAGTTAAGACAATTGTCTTCTACATGGCATAAACTAATATCTATTCGTCATTTAACTGGTATATATAAGTTAATTGCATTCCATTTGTAATAAAATAACGATTATTTATTCATAATACTAGTTTTTCTCACGATTTGTTTGGTTACATGTTTACTTCGTTATTCCTAGTGAACACATGACTTTAATATGACGTCACACATAGTTCATTTAGCGAACATAAAATTTGACGAAATTTGGTTTTTTATTTTTACGTCAAAATAACTCTTCTTATGATTTTAATATCATTTCATGTTGTATGACCTAATTGTGACATCATACTAATCCTCATACTTATATACTTATACTAACTAGGCTTATCATATGGACCGTTTATTTGGAAAGTGGTGCAAGTCCATTTTCTTTCGTTTCGAGAAAATTAAATATTAGCAAATCTCACAATTTAAAAATATAGGTAATTTATGTGAAATCAGGGAATGTTTGTACTTATTTATCAATATGTAATTTAATTAAATGAATTTCGTTTAGGCGAATTTTACTAGACTAATATATATTACCAGGCTGCAAATTGACTTACACCACTTTCCTAACTAGTCAACTGTTAATATTATTTAATTTCAATTTGGAAACAACAAATATTATTTAAAATATATTTCATATTAATCCAATTTTGTTTTTTAAATAATAACAAGAAATAAAAGAGAATTAGTATTTTTTATTTTGTACGTTAATTATATTTATATATTGATAAACTTAACACAAGGTATTAATATTATTAATTATTTATACTTTTCATGTGGCAATGTGTACGTCCATTTATTAACCGAACTCAAGTTATTTTCCTTACATTTTTCTCAGTAAAAGTAAAACATTTTTCTTATGTTTAATTCAGGATTCAAGAACATTCGATCTGGATTTTGAGGTCGACTATAATGACTTTAAAATGTCAAATGGAAAGTGATAGTTGCAAACAAAATTACACGAAATTTGTTTCTATAGCGACCTAAAGTTTTCGACTACCAAATCTTAAAAGAAAGAAATTCTTACATTGACAAAAGAATAACGAAACAAACATAACACTAACTACTGGTGCAAACCGAAATTACATTCTTGCCAAACCAATACTTTTATTTTTTTTTTAATAGGAATGACAAAACTTTGTTGTTTTTTCTTATAGCGCATTGTCTTCTTCTTTCGAACTAGTTTGTTTTACTTTATAAAAAGCATTTTCCTTCTCTTTTTTATCTGTATGTAGAAGCTTTTCAGCAGTAATCAAATTATAATTTATTATCAGTTTGACTATTCATTGATGAATTTTTTCTTCCATTTGTATCATGTCTGATGTTATTGTTTGTGGAAATTCTTTGGTCACTAGATCATTTTCAAGAAGGAAATTGTAAGTTTATCTTATGTTATTGTTGATTATCACCATGTTCTAACAACAGCGGGTTAATCTATCCACAAAAAGCGGCCAAGACGTTATCAGTTATTGTAATTTTTGGACTTTTATTACGGTCGAAAGATTAAATAAACTTGTTTATTTGATTAAACAATAATTCTAATTATGTAACATTGTTGCTTAAAGATAGAATTAGTAACTCTTCTTGTAATAAAAATTCTCTATTTCTTTGTCGTATATGGTCAGCGCTCCTTGCTGTCGTTCTTTTGAATATCCCTCATTTATATAAAACGCTTTGGTCCTTTCCTTATGCAACAAGGGGTAGATAAGAAGTGCCC